>OZ007496.1:53993527-54145217 GCA_963931805.1 Microdon myrmicae
CATAAAGAGATTAAAAGAGGACCTCGAGGCTCTCAGAGCTGAGAGCGCTGTCCTAAAAAATAAACTGTCGGCACTAGAAGCCACCCCACCCCCACCCCCTTCCAGTGTCGGTTGGGAAACCTTCGATTCGGAATCGGAGTTCGAGCCCGAACTGGAAAACGACACCAAGAGTTCTGACACCTTAATGGACGATGATGACTCGCGCACCCCAACCCCAAACTCATTTAGGGCCCCAAAGCGCAAAACGCCGCTGCCAACAGTAACACGCGAGGGGGCCTTTCAGTAAGCGTATCGCTGCCCACCAACACCACCCCCAACATATCACTACCTGTCCCTAAAAAAAAGTCGATCCCTCCGGTAACCCCAAACTTGCAAAAAGCCGTACCCCCGCAGAAATCTTGCCCACCGAGGCCAACTCCGATAAATAACACAAAACGAACGCCGGCTGGTGTTTCCAGCACCGTGCAGCCACCGGTCGAGGCCGGCACACCTGCTCCTAACACGAAACAGCAACCCGCGGTTTTTGCACGAGACCTCAATCTGAAGAACTTCGTCGGCGATATGAACCGACTAGGGATCTCGAACTTCAAGGCAAAGACCTTAAGCCCATCCCTAAACAAAATTGTAACCTACGATAGGGAAACCTGCCGCAAGGTTAACGACAACCTTAAGGCCAAGGAGGTAAATTACTACACTTTCACTCCGGCCGACGAAAAGTCAAGAACCATTCTTTTAAAACGAGTCGCTTCTTGCTGGGAAAAGAACGACATCATAATTGCCCTCGAGGCAACATTTCCTAACGTCAACTTCACGGACGTCAAAAAATTCTGTCCCCCACAGCGGTTTGTGAAAATCAGACCGGAAAAATACAGCAAGGTGAACATATGGGAGCTTCACCTTGCCCCAGGGACCGACATAGATTCCATAATACGGACAAAGTCGCTTCCAATCTTGCATCAACAAGTTGTCTTCGAGTTATTTCATAACATTGAAATGCCTCAATGCAGACGTTGCCAACGTTTCGGACATGTCTCCCGAATCTGCAACATGAGTCGCCGTTGCGTTCGTTGCGGAAAATCCCACGATATTGGCAAGTCCGAACTGCCGCTAGCAAAATACGATCCCGCAACAAATGTGCAGGATGAAATAACACTGCCAACTTGCTGCAACTGCGACAACAAAGGACATCCGGCTAGTTACAGGAATTGTCCTAAATATAAAGAAATTATTCAAAGATCCAAGGAGACTCGAGTTAAGCAAACAGCCAAGTCAGACTTCGGCAATAGGCCACACAACACTTCATCCAAAATGGATTTACATTTGCCGGCATGCTTAAAGGACAACAAACAAAGAATATAAAAACTCTCCCAACTCCTCCCCCTCAAATATTCAAGTCCCTAAGCGAGCCCCTGTTAAGGGCAACACGACGCCACAAATTCAAGCGCGGTGCCTCCGAGGGGCAATCTTCAATCCTCGAGAAACTACTTAGTTTCTCCCGCTTGATTGAAGATATTCGACCCCGATATGAAAAACTAACCACCGAGGCTGATAGGGAGGCTCTCCTTTTCACTGCATATGCAAGACATACCCTCCACAATAGATTCCAAAATTAAAGTTATCCTTATAAATGTCAACTCTCTTGTTTCGCTTTCCAAGCGTATGATAGTCTCTGACTTCATAAAGGATAACCGGGCATACGTGCTACTTGTAACCGAAACTAGGTTGCATCCATGTCACCGTCCCGTATTCCCAAACTTCTCCATGATTCGAAGAGATCGAACCCTCACTGGCGGTCCAACCATCAACGGAGGTGGCACTTGTGTACTGGTTAATAGCAAACTTCGCCATGAAGCTATTGACCTCCCACATTACGAGTCCATAGAGGTCTCCGGGGTTAAACTGCATCTAGCTAATAATGGTAGAGTGAACATATACTCCGTATACCACTCGCATAAAACCAATAATGGCCACATTAATTCCGAAGATATTGGCCAATTAATAACGTCCTCGGGGTATACACCCTTCATCATAGGCGGCGATTTCAACTCCGGGCATCCCCACTAGAACAACTCCGTCTCTTGTCCAAACGACACAAAGTTGTTCCAATGGTACACCGAAAACTGTCATGCCCTCAACTTCGAAATAGTCGCACCTACGGATGGTACCCGAGGTAAGTTCATCCTGGACATCGTTACTGTGTCCAAAGACTTACTTCCCCAAATCACTCCTCCCCAAGTATCGGCGGGTGTATCTGACCACAACGCTGTGACCATGTTCATCCGCGGCTATCGAGCATCCCGGGCTCATGTCAGATACATACCCGATAATGGGCGCACAAATTGGGCCGACTTCAATATTACAATGATCGAAAAACTTCACCAACTCCCTCTCCCCGCTGACAGGAACCTAACGATGGTTGAGATAAACAACGCTGCAACTCGACTTCACGAGATTCTAGTTGAAACTTCGCAGACTCATGTCCCGAAGTACAAACTTGAAAAGACTTATCAGATTCCCCTTGACGACCTCACTCTTCGTCTCATCCGGGAGCGTAAAAAGCTCTGCAGACTGAGATATCGTCACCGCTTTACGCAAAGGGAGCCATTATTGCGAGCCATTCACACTGTTAAAACAAAGAATCCAAAACAATCGCACCCGACAATTGGAAGACAAACTGAAGGGTATTCAGATGGACCAGAACATTTATAAAAATGTTTAAAAAATATGTGGCGCCTCTATATCACTGAGCCAGTCATGCACAACGGTCTTGTTGTCAATAATGACGCCAATAAAGCAGACAACATCGGAGAGACCTTTGAAAATAATCACAAGCTCACTCTAGAAGATGGCAACCCAGACACTAATGCAATAATTAGTTCAAAGGTTCACAATATATTAGACAACTTTAACGAGCCAATAGTTGTCTTTAACTCAGCTAACAGTGCATACTTCGACGACACACGTGATAATAGCCACGACTTCGTCACACCAAATACCCTACAGAACCTAGTTAATCTCGAAACCGCAAGAAGTCACCCGGTATCGACAACGTGTCGTACCACTCGTTGCGAGGGCTTTCTGCTTTATTCTTTATAAAGCTCTCCATTCTGCTCAACCATGCCTACAACATGGGGTACTTTCCCCAAGCTTGGAAGCATGCTGTTGTCTGCCCAATAGCAAAAGCTGGGAAACCAAATTATCACCCCTCAAGCTTTCGTCCTATTTCGCTCCTCACCTGCATTAGCAAAATATATGAACAGTTCATATACGAGAAGCTAAATAAATTTATCAGTGTCAGGAACCTAATACCTGAATTCCAATTTGGATTTAGAAGAGCGCACAACACCACCATCATCATCATCATCATCGGCACTACAACCGGGAACCGGTCTTGGCCTTATTTAGCAAATCCTGAGGCTTGTTAAATTTTTCCATAATGATTTGTTTTTTCCGGGCAAGGTCATTAATCTTCCGCCAGAGGCTCCCCGACGGGGAATCGAACCCCGGCGTCCTGCGTAACAGGCGGGTATACAAACCACTATACTATCGAGAAGCCAGCACCTATGGCTCTCAACATATTTCAAAACCACGTTTGCGTGCGCCTCTTTAATAAGGAACTCACCATTGCGGTGAGCTTGAGCATTGAAAAAGCTTTTGACACAACCTGGATCGAAGGTCTCGTTTTTAAATTATTGAACACTGGTCTCAGTAGAACATCTATCACTTCCTTCAAAACAGTACCTTTCAAGTTCGAATGAATGAAAAGCTGTCCCAAACTTTCAACGCCGCTGCAGGTCTACTACAAAGCTACATTCTAGACCCCATTTTATTTAATGTCTATACCTCAGATATTCCTCGCCCTGTGGACGGGAGAATAAACCAGATATGCTATGCGGATGACATCCTAGTGTACACGTCATCTAAAAGCCCAAAACTCGCAACAAACCGACTCAATCGTCATCTGGACGAACTGTATCAGTATTACAGGCGATGGAAAATTCGACTTAACCCATCTAAAGCAATAGCTATAATTTTGAGTAGTAAACACTCCCAACCTACTTCTCGATATTCACAGAATATTCGAATAAAAATGGGAGATACTACGATTAGATCACAAGACAGGATGAAATATCTTGGGGTCATCTATACCACAAAAATGAATTTCATCAAACATGTGACCCACATTCTTCAAAGGGGCCTCGGTCGGTCTAAGCAACTGCACAACATCTTGAACTAAGGCAACAAAGTTGACACCAAAGCTAAACTTTTCTGCTATAAGCAGCTAATCCGATCTGGAATATCATACGCCTTTCCCATATGGTCCTGCATATCTTCGGCCCAAATGGAAAGACTTCGAGTTTTCGAAAGGAAACTCCTCAGAAGATGCATCAACCACTTTAGAAGGCCTTACAGTCGACATTACCCAAACTTTCACTTATACGAAGGTTCCTCCATTATCCCTATCGACGAGTACTTGCCACAATTAGTATATAAGTACCTCGAAAGCATTCAGAACAGCGTGAACCTACTTGTACGGGAGTCTTGCGTTCTTGGAGTTTACGGGAGAATATGATTGAGTGACATTTGGCAATATTTAGTTCGAGGCAGTTATTTTGGAACCAAGTTGAAAAGCTGTCGAGATCAATTTGGAGAAGTGAAGAGTCGAAAGGAGATCGGATTTTCTTGAAGAGTTTAGTGTCGTCTGCGTAGAGAGAGATGGAGGAGTGCTTGATGCTAGAGTCTATATCGTTAACGGTAAAAATAAATAGGAGGGGGCCAAGATGTCTGCCCTAGGGAACCCCTGACGTGGGGAGGAAATAATTGGAAAGGGTGGTTTTAAATCTGACACGGTAGGTTCGATCGTTAAGATAGGAGGAAGTCCACTTAATCAGTAGGAGTTCGAAACCAAGGGAGGGTGGCATAAAGAGGATGAGATTATGGGAGATTTTTTCGAAGGCCTTGCTGAAATCGGTTGTGATTATATCGACTTCGCTGCCATTCTCTAAAGCACGGAGAGTATGGGATGAGGACTTAACTAGATTGGTAGTGGTCTATCTACCCGCAAGGAAACCATGCTACTTGCCTTCTTATTTGTTTTTTTTTTTTTTTTGGTTTCGGTAGGATGGTGGAAATCTTCAAAAGATACCTCTGGACCAATCCATGCTAGTTGGGTAAGATGATAGATTTGCAGCCGAAAGATAGCGTGTTCAAAAAAGGCGTTAAACAATGCACACTATCCCATCCCGTTGGAAAACAGCAATCATTCAGCCTATACGAAAAAAGGGTAAGTGTTGCGGATTCACAAATAAATCTACTGGAGAAATCTAGTACGTTTACATCTGCTTGCAGACAACGCATCATCATTCATTAGTTCTATCATATTGTGGTCACATTCGCTCGTTGCCCAGCTCAACTTTTGGACGCCGACTCATCGCCTAGCCATCGCCGTTTGGACTACTCCTACACCATCCTGTGGGCACATTCGCTCGTTGCCCAGCTCGACTGGTGGACGCCGCCTCATCACCTAGCCATCACACTATTGGACGCTGCACATGGTGGACGTAACCTCTCAAGGATCGCATCCCCCAACAGCAAGAACTGTACAAACCCAATGAACATACGTTCGATAAGTTTACTTCCAAGCATCAGTAAAGTATTCGGGAAAGTCATATACAAAGCTTTGCTTAAAGCGATTGATAACAACAACATTATTCCAAATAACCAATTTGACTTTAAGGTGGGTCATGAAACCACACATGCTCCAGCTAAACTGGTTTCCGGCATACAGTGGAATAAATGCAAGAACCAATGCACAGGGGAATGTTTTATTTATTTATTTCTTTTTTTTTATTAGACTTCTCTCGGGAGAGGCGAACCTATAGCACCGAGTGGGCGCCCCGAGATGCCATCAAACAACTGTTGCAGTTCTTTTTGAACAGTTGCAAGCTGTAACGCTCCGGGAACACACGCGTGGGAAGGCAGTTCCACAGCTTCCCCGCTCTGTAACGGAACGAGTTCTGACGCAGGGATGTTCGCGCCGTCGGGAGATGAACCATAAACGGGTGCGATCCGTCGGATTGTCTTGTGGAGCGCATATAAACCGAATTGCGTGGAACAATGCCAAGAATCTCCGAAGATTCGAGACCGCTTGGCTTGAAGGATTATACCACAACATTGTCAGACAAGACATGTATAAACTCTATACACTTTATGATATGTTAAAGGACAGGAGGTTCCTGGTCAAAGTGGCAAAGTGGCCTCCAGTATAACATATAATATCAAAATTTAAATCATAAACAGCTTACTGAAGCGCGACTTCAATAAAGTGCAACGATATTGCGACGACTGGAAACTACGATCAACTAGCAGAAAGGTGAAGCTATTATATTTATAACCTCGTTGCGTAACGTCCCGAAAGACACTAGAAAAAACTGGCGAAAGTTAGTTATCATGGGACCGCACGAACACAAACTGGAAACCAAGAATGTGGTTAAATACCTTGGAATCTGTCTGTATCTAGATCAGTCATCATCGTCATCGGCACTACAACCGGGATCCGGTCTTGGCCTTATTTACCAAGTTTCGAGTCTTGTTAAACTTCCACAATATTTTATTTTTACGGGCCTTGCGCCATGTAACAGCTCTTCACCAGTCTAGATCAGTACCAGTATTTTAACAGACATGTAGAGGCTGCTTTGGTCAAGGCCAGAAAACGTTTGCTATGACAAGAAGGCCGTCTCATTGTAGCCGAGTGGATAGCAGGGTCAAAGTTATATGCTATATGGCCCTAATCAGGCCCATGATTATACATGGATGGCTCCTCGATAGTATAGTGGTTAGTATACCCGCCTGTCGCGCGTGAGAGCGGGGTGCGATTCCCCGACGGGGAGCCTCTGGCGCAAAACGAATGACCTTGCCCAGAAAAAAACAAATCATTATGGAAAATTTAACAAGCCTCAGGACTTGCTAAATAAGGCCAAGACCAGTTCCCGGTTGTTGTGTCGATGATGATGATGATGATGGAAAAGATTCGGGTGTTCGAAAGAAAATGTCTCAGAAGTTGAATCTAACTATAAAAGGTTTTATCCAGATGAGACCTTATATAACGAAGCCAACAGGGATGATAATTTTATGATCAAATTAATCAGAGAACATATTGCGAAAGCAATAGTTGTTTAGTGGATTTTCTAACGATTGCGGCTAGTGTTCCGCCGAACACTCTCCATACGAATCAAACACTTTTGGTTTGTAATTCAATTTTTTTTTTTATTGTTGTATCGTAGCACTCTCCGTTTTCGAATACTCGCGTCGACACACCCCCCGTTTTCGCGAACGTTGCAGGTATTTTCTTTTTGGTTGTTGTAAGTATACTAACTCCAAAACTTTCTTCAGGGGATGGAAAACTCACCCAGTTGTTCTTCCTTTCTCTACCGTTGCCTTTTCCTTTGGTGTCTTCTATTTACCAAGGGATTTCTCCTTTCCAGGAGATCGCACCCTCACCTGTCCTACGATTTCGTATTGTTCGTAGGAATACTGTGTGGATGCACCCACACACACACAGACGCGAACGTTGCTATCCATGTGGCCGGAGATATGCCGAGGATCGTCAGGATTTTCATACATCTGCGGTATCCGTTTGTGTACATTACCCGCGTGTGGTTTATGGCCCTGGTGATTTCCTCGGCCGAAGTCATTATCTTCGGCTGCTATATTTACATGGTTTAATTTCCTTGTAGGAACAGTGTCAGTTGTTTGGTTTAGTGTTTAACCTTTTGTTCCCACAATAGTCCATTCGATAGGGAAAACCAAATTGCGGTTGGCTCAAGGGAAGGTCATACATTTGTTTATTCCTTGGTCATACATTTATCGCCAGGGATTTTTCTGGCTGTCGGCACTTGTGTTTGCCCAGCTAATGGGTCGTCAAACAATTTGTTTTCTGGGCAGTGCCCTTCGATAGCCGGGCAGGCATGAGGAATCGGTCGAGAAATTGGGGCCACGTGTCTGTGGATATATGTGGTCGAGGATGCCCGTATGCATGACCCCTTTAGCTGGGCAGAAAGGTAAATTGGGCCCACGTGTCTGAGGTCACGTGGGGTTGAGGACACGGTAAGTATGTCCCCTTTGGCTGGGTGAAAGGTATTGTGGTTTGTGCGGTTGGCAGGACCGCCACAGTTACGTCTACTGACTTAATTTTCGGAGTTTAATATACAAATACATTATATTTTTAGAGGGTGCGCCGCCATGGCTTTGTTCCGCCAGAGGCGTTCTTCGAATTTGATATGAACGGTCTTACACAGGATGAAGCAGGAGTTCCGTTAATTTATCACTTAGGTAGATCTTCCATAGACGGGCAGTATGCTACGATCGAGAAATCACCCACACCGAGGAAGAGCTTCTGCGATTCAGTAGAGCTATTTCCCATAGAGACCGGAATGACATTACGTTGAATGGCAAATAAAGACCTATGTACTAAAGTCGGTAAAGTAGTTCCAAAATCAACCAGGTTACACAGATTTAACTTCTAAGTATTTTAAGCAATTACAACAACAACAAAAATTTATATATATGAGGGTGGTCTGAAAGGCTGCTTGCCAGTCGTCAGAATCTTAATCCTGTACCCGCACACATCTCATTATTGTGAGGGACGTAGTGTATCCAGGTTTCGTCCACCGCTATGTATCGACGCACAAACTCGTAAAGATTTCGACGGAAACGCGTTAAAAAGACTCGACCTCACGATCGTGTTGTTACTCGAGTCACCCGCCTTTCAAAGATTTTGTACACAACCAATTTAGTACAGCTGTCTAGGCTCCATTCCAAAAGCGGCGCACATGGAGGAGAATTTTAATAGATATAGAAACTCAACTATTGATGCCCTCTATAGACAAAAAAGCGCTCTGCTCTCCCAGCTCAAACTGCTCTACAGACACTGCCTTCGAGTCCCGAGGACTCCCGAGAATTGTCAAATATTGCTGAACGCAGAACTCACCCCGGAACACATCAACTCCAACGAAGAACTAATAGTAGCCGAGGATCCGCAAGAGAAAGCGAACTCCATTGGCGCCTGTTTTGAGGCATTACACAAAGTAAATGAATCCATTCATTCTAACCTCGATATCGAAAACAGAGCTATCCAAAACCATATTTCGCTGCACAATGAACGGCAAAGTTGGCATTCCGAAAACAAAAGTTTCACCACCTTCAGTGAAAACAATAGAGCGGATGCGCCGCTTAGAAATTTGCACACAAATATATTTGTGAATAAGAATGAACTCATGGACATCCTTAGATCCATTAAAAACAAGAAATCCTCTGGAACAGATGGTATTCCGAATACAGTTCTTAAACATCTGCCTCCGGAAGCGGTGAAAATTTACACTACCTTGTTCAATAATGCTCTAAATAATGCATACTTTCCAAGACGTTGGAAAATAGCAGTAGTCCATCCCATCCCCAAAAAGGGCAAGGACAGGAGCAATCCCGCTAACCTTCGCTCCATTAGTCTGCTTCCAAATATTAGCAAAATATTCGAGAAAATCATAAATACGGCATTGATAAACTGGTGTGATGAAAACGGCATCATTCCGAACAACCAGTTTGGCTTTAGAGCGGGGCACGACACAGTTCATGCAGCTACAAAACTTGTTTCCGATATACAGTGGAACAAGGCAAAACGACAATGCACAGGCGTATGTTTGGTTGACTTTGAAAAGGCCTTCGATACCGTATGGTTAGAAGGACTTGTATATAAGCTATCAAATCTAGGTTTGCCCGAATATCTGTTATACATCATTTACGATATGATAATGGATAAGCAATTTGTGGTAAAATGTGGGGACAAAATCTGCAATAAAACCTTCCATATTAAAAATGGCTTACAGCAGGGAGCCGTGAATTCTCACATTCTCTTCAATATTTATACTAGTGATCTAGTTGGGTCTCTTAATCATGCTATTGCATATGCCGACGATATTGTAGTGTACAGATCAGAAAAAAATATCGATGCCATTAACAGACTTCTTCAAGAAGACTTCAATAAAATCAAACGCTTTTGTGATGATTGGAAATTGAAAATTAACTTCCAAAAAACAGAAACCATCCTTTTCAGAACACCTCTTTCTACAGCTTCAAGAGATACAGGGCATAATTGGAAAAACTTTTCCATTGTAGGAAGCAATAATCTTCCGCTGCAAATGAAAACTGTTGTCAGGTACCTTGGTATCTGGATGGACCAATACCTATACTTTGATAAGCACATAACAGCTGCCCTCTCCGCAGCTAAAAGTGCATATGCAATGACAAGAAGTCTGTTTCGAAATAGTTTCCTAGATCACAAAGTTAAAATAATTTCCTACTCAGCATTTATTCGTCCAATATTAGTGTATGGTTGCCCGGTATGGTTCAACGTTTCCCCATCCTACATGGAAAAGTTTCGCATGTTCGAGAGGCAGTGCTTGCGCTCCTGCCTCGGGTTACATAGAACACCTGAGTCTCAATACAGGAAATTCTATCCTAATAAGGCACTGTATGACAAATCAGGACTGAATAGGATAGACAATTTCATTATCAAAATTATTCGTGTTCACACTGCAAGGGCAATGTGCAGCGAAAATAATCTTATCTCGGGAGCATACTACCCCAATGACATATACCTGGAGAATACATTCCAAAATGGGTTTATCCCACCAGAAGCGTTCCCTCTATTGGATAGAAAAGGTCTTATCCAAAACAAGCACGGAGTCCCTATTATTTACCACGCTTTTCGTGGTGCCAGGGACAAACGGATTCTTTATAACAGTGATATATCAAATGCTGCAGTTCACTTGCGATTTAGCATGGCAATAGGCGATCGAGATAAATCTATAAATGACCGATCCCATCCCAACTGATGGTGGATTGACAATGAAGAAAGGATTTAATATCCCCAAATATAGTAACATCTTCAGACGCTACGCCTTCCCTTCCCATTCCTCACTTCCCTTTTCATATTTATTTATTCTTTCTTTTCATTTCCATTTTTCATTTAGATTCCTTTTCGT
Organism: Microdon myrmicae; assembly: GCA_963931805.1. Taxonomy (NCBI): domain Eukaryota; kingdom Metazoa; phylum Arthropoda; class Insecta; order Diptera; family Syrphidae; genus Microdon; species Microdon myrmicae. The sequence continues at coordinate 54,004,567 of OZ007496.1, forward strand.
TTTAAAATTTCTTTATGTTAACATTTTTTGTTTTTTTTGTTATTAACTTTTTGTTGTAAACTTTTTTACTTTATATTATTTAAAAAAAAAAAAAAAAAAAAATACAGAGAGAACTTCGTCTTCTAAAATATTCGGGTAATAGAAAATATATAAAAATATAAAAATATAAAAATATTATTGTACGCCGAAAGGCATTACACAAAATTGTATCGTGTAATTTAGAGTGCTCGTGTAGAGCCAGTAAATTATTTTAGGAATAAGAAAAGATTGTAAAATAGGATTTAGCATTTTAGTCCTAAGTCAACATTTGTTAAATTATTGTACAATAAATGCGTTATTCAATCAATCAAAAAAAAAAAAACAGCTGTCTAGGCGGTTATACTGGGTAGTAGTGTGTTGTCGTAATTGATGAATGTGTACTAAAAACAAACAATTTTCTAAACTATGAGCCTCATTTTTTGTCTGTTCTAATGACTTATTGATTTCCTCATTGTAGATGTTCCGTCATGTCGATTTAACATGAATTTGAGACTCTAACGAGTTTTAGCGTCAGTTTTTGAGTTTTCAAGAATAGGAACTAAAGGTGTTGCGGATTCGCTGGATACAACCAGCGAATTCGCAAGTGAACGCAACCATAACAACCTAATAACAAATGTCAGCAACTAGCTGACATATTCAATGTTGGTTGTCAACTAAACAAATTCTTCTTCGTAAAAAATTTAGTCAACACAGTTCATTCGTTTGGTTATCTATTTAAATCACTTACATCGGTGCAATTAAGGTAACAATTAATCACACAGAAACCAACACGTTTCATTGAGGAAATCGGGAAGAGACTTATTTCTGCAGGAATTCAAGGTATTCGGTTTCCTTTCTTCATCTTAATAGCAATTAGTTTCAGGCATCAGTGTTGCTGACGCCATTGCTGTGGCAAAGCATTTTCCCGTGTTTGGTGGATAGCTACTCGACGTCCGCAATCATCAACCCTGCCCACAACATTATTTATTGTTCGTAGAAGTTGCGTTCGACGCTTGCTCGACCGCAAACATCCCCGACGACATTCCTCGGTCGGCAGAGATCATACAATAGGAATGTTGATAAAGTGGAGTTTTATCTGACTTTACTGACGCATGGCGCTTGCAATATGGAATATGAAAGCAATCTAGGTAAAAGCATGCACTTCCAATAACTGACTTGCGGATGTACCTTAAGTGTTTTGACACATTTTCTTGTTCTTTCTTCTCGAATTATTCCTTCCCATTTCTTGGCTATATTGTGACCCTATAATAGCACTGATAATCTCTTTGGTTCGTGAAGTTTAAAAAATGTGGCAGTGGCAGTACGAGTATAGATGTACGTTAAATTTAAGTTAAAAAAAAAAACAAAATTGATTTTTTTAGTTTTTCTTTGTTATTAAAATAAACATAATTAAAAAACAAAGTTCTGTCATCGAAAGGCAAATTGTACAATAGACATGTGAAGTTTAGTTTAGAACGTCTGCGTAGAACCAGTAGGTTATAATATAAGATAATTAAGCTAGGATTTAAGCATTTTTTGTATAACCTATAATTCAGAATCTACGAAATAAACGGAATAAAAAATGTTGGAAAAATTAAATGCGTTGTAAAGGATACTTTCGAACAGTATTGGAATGTGTGAGAGTTTGGCGTTTTTAGTCTCTTTTTTTATGTGTGGTGGTGACAAAAGAGAATTTCAAAATACTTGGGTGCTTCAGATCACCGTGAAATTAAAGAATATACCGTGTGGATTCCCAGTTTAGTCGGAGATTTCTTTCAATGCCAAGGAATATGTCCCACAAGGCAAGTATTATTGTATCTTCGTTGTGTGAAATAAAAGATTATTAAAACTCCTGAAAGTGTTAGTTGCTTTTTGAAACAGTTCCAGGTGGGATACTGTTATCAGATGTATAAAGTCGCATATCCTTAAATGAGTTCGCGGTTTTAAATATTTACAGACTGATTGATTTTAAGTGTTTTTAATCGCTTGTTTCTCCATTAACAATATTATTTCTGGTTAGCCTTCAATCTAGTTTTAAAGACATCTGAAGTTAAAATTGTCCCTCGTCTTTGATTCACTTGTGATTTAAAGGTTAGTTTCTCAGCCTCTGAGAGAATCTATCTAATATCACCACGTTTTGCATTAAAGGTTTTGGCATTTATTTTGAGTAAAACATACTTCGGTAATAATTAAAGCATTTCTTTGTAAGCAAATGTCCGTTTAAACCAAACCAAGTTTAAATATATAGTGTGTTTATATATAAATAAATCAGTGGAGAATCAGTTAACTGTGAATCCCAAGACTAAGCAAGAGATGGCGCCATTCATGTAAAATTGGTATGATTTTTAGAAAACACCAACCTCCCAACTACTTAACTATAATGTGTCAAATTTCATAACAGTTAATTTAAATTTTATTATTAATATTTTATTATTCTATATCCTATATAGAGCCATGCTGTTCGAAAAAACGACAGGATTAAATTCCGGTTGGAAATAGAGGCCATATTGTAGCAGTATCCAACTAAGAATCTCATTACTACCTGACTCCAACAATCGATATTGATGGTTAAAAACTTTCAAAAGTTGATCCGTCAAAAGTAACGATCAACTACCAATAAAGAGAGGAGTAAAAAATTGTATGTTATTAAGAAGTAGTGCAACTGTAAGTGATTCAGTAAATTGATTCTTTTTGTCATTAACGTTAAAGATGCCTTGAACATTTTAGAATATGGGTGCTAAACTCGATTTTCTATTTTCATTAGGTACTAAGACTATCGCGCACGCGGAACACAAAATGGCGCGTTAAACGATCGTGGTATTATTTTGACCTCTATTTGTTGATCAGTAAACACAAATGGCAATTTTGTATGTTTGCTGTAATTTACGTTTTAATAGCTTGTGGCGGGTCTCGCGGTTATCCACATTTTAAATTACTGGGTACTTTCGCATGCATCAGTTAAAGTGTTTCATTGACGTAAGTTTTATAACATGTCATGGTGTATTCTGCTGTATTGGCCCAAGCTTATGGATTTCTTACCTAAAAGATTTTTTTATTATGATTCCGAATCTTTCGGCAAACTTTTCGAACCACCCCGAACCACTTCGACACGATGTCCTCCACCAAATAAATTCTAAACGAGATGTGCGGCCAAATACCTCATCACTTAATTCTTGTATTCTATACATAAATTATTAATTTTTTAGTTAGCGAAGCTTGTATTCCTTTCCTTATTTTAATAAGTAGTACAGAATGATTTATTTGGAGGTTTAGAACATTGAGTTTATATAAAACACCGGAAAATAATGTTAATGGTCACAAATGTGACTTTATTTGAACGATAATTGTATGGCATTACTGTTTGAATATGATTTCGGACACTTGGCCACCGTGGCTGGGGGGTACATGGCAGAATCTATAAGTCCAATCGTTGATCACTCTTCATAGCATTTTTGGTCATATTTCGGCAATAATGCGTCGGGTACTCGATTTCCAAGTGTTCAATAGTCTCTGGCTTAGCAGCGTAGCCAAGTAACTTCAGATATCCTCCAAAAAAGTCCAGCGGCGATAAATTCCATGCGCCCGGTAACTAGTTGACAAGTCCAGTTCTCGATATTAATCGTTTATCAAATTTCTTTTTTTCAGTAAATTAATTGTATTACGCGCTATATGGCACGTGGCCTCATTTCTGCTGGAACTACATGTCTGTAGTGTCAACCTATTGAGGCACCAAAAATTAGTAGTTATGTCTCTATACCGGTGTTGCACGATGCAACTTTTGATGATGAGGGTGCTTCATATAATAACGTGTTTTAAATACCTCTCCCAGTCACCCGCGAACTCTTTTACAGAGAACACCATTTTTTAACAGTGCGATAGTTAAAAAAGTGAAGTGAATTGTCCTAGAGTGAAAGTATTTAAAAATCGTAAATTCCCTTGAACTCACAAACAAAACACAACAAGGATACACCAGGTAAGAAAAAAAAAAAAAAAAAACATGGCCCTAGGGCCAAGCCATCATTCCGGCAATAGGTTCGTAGAACTGGGAGAATGCTCACTCTCAGGCTCTACAGCCAACGTGCCAACAAAAAAGAAAAGACAATCCCGCAGCCCATTGTCTTTCAATTTCCCTGCTCTCCCGAACAAAACCGCAATAAAAAACCCACGGTTCGTTCAAATCTACCCAACCGAAGCATCAATGCCACTCACATCCGTCAACGTCTTTGTACTAAAAAGAATCATTGATTCTATCAGTACGCAGTACGAAAAAATTACACTTCTTAGGGATGGTTCTATCCTAATTTTAGCTAAAGACCAAGAAATCGCTGATAGATTCATCCAGTCTACGCGTTTTGACACAATCTGTCCGGTCAATATTAGACGGCACCCCAAACTAAATACTTCCAAAGGGGTTGTGTATGCCCCTTGCCTAATTAACGTCCCAGAAGCCGACATTATATCAGAAATGGGTTCCCAAGGTGTGGTAAATGTCTTCAAATTCACAAAAATTAACAACGAAGAACGATTACCCCCAGGATTGATGCTGTTTTCTTTTGATCGGCTACAACCACCAACAACAATAGAAATCGGCTGGTACAACGCCAAGGTCAAGGAATACATTCCAAGGCCAATGCGGTGCCGACAATGCCAATTACTCGGCCATACGACAAAATGGTGTAAACGCACAACAGCATGTAATACATGTAATCTGCCACCACATCCCGAAACTGAATGCACAAGAACAATGTGTGCTAACTGTCTAGGTCCGCACCCGGCCCCTTCCTCTACCTGCCCTAAATATATTGAGTACCAAAAAGTACTAGAAATTCAAACAAAAAACAAAACAACCCTAGCTGACGCTAAACGCATATATAGAAAACAGAATACAATACAAACAACAAATAACGATCTTTACTCCGATCAAATTAGAAAACGCACGTCTGCGCCTATAACTCCAACCAGTTCCAATACACTTCTACCAAAAGTAATTCAAAATCCAATAGCCGTAAACAAATCTCCCAACAAAGAAACAAATATATTTCCCTCCTCTTCCTATGCAGCTCTAAAAGAAATTGAAAAGAGAAAATACCCCATTTCTCAACGAATAAATATAACTAAAACTAAAGATCAATCTTCCTACAATCACAATTGGTAATATTGAATAACGGCAATCACACTCATTTTTCCACACACAAGACGTTTACAAATGTAGACCTTTCCCTCGTATCATCCCAACTGTCCCCTAATACAAACTGGGAAATACTAGATAATCTACATGGAAGTGATCACTTTCCAATAAAAATCTGTATTTCAACCGGCAACAATAAAGAGGGAAAAATCAAACTCCTACCTAAATTCAAATCTGACCGAGCAAATTGGAACAAATTTCAAACTATCACCACACAATTCCTTAATCTACATAACACAAAATCCAACATAAATCAAGAAGCTGCCATTATCACAAAAGCTATTCGAACAGCCGCCAATGGCTCCATTCCACAGACAACGAAAAGGTATCACAAAACCGCCGTACCATGGTGGAATCCAGATCTGGCAAAGCTACGGGCAGAAAAGCAATTGGCATGGAACATTTTTAAGAAGCACCCAACCGACCAACATCTCTTAAGGTACAAAAGGCTTAACGCCATGTTCCGAAGAACAGCCAAAATCGAAAAAGCAAAATCCTTTCAGTCCTTCACGGAAAAACTAAACCCAACATACACCCCCAAAAAGATATGGGCCAACATAAAAACACTAACAGGCAACTATAACCCATCTACTATCAATTTAATACATACAGGATCCGACGACCTCACATGTCCGGACAAAATAGCCAAATACTTCGCCGAGACTTGGGCAAATACGTCCTCCAACTTCAACTTCCACCCAGATTTCCATACTGCCAAAAACCAAATAGAGGCGCATCCAACGCCCCCAAGCAACCCAAGTAATTCCTATAATAGCGTTATCCAACTTCCCATAACACAGATAGAACTAGAATCTGGTCTTCATACCGCAAAAGGTAAGACACCAGGCTTTGATAGAATTGACTACCAAATGGTAAAAAACGGGCCAACGATTTTGAAACAAAGCAACGCCTTCTAAATCTGTTTAATGCCATATATACAACTGGCACCATTCCTCAAATGTGGAAAGTGTCCACAATTATCCCCCTACCAAAGCATAATAACAAAACTGATACAATCCACGGCTACCGCCCCATTTCTTTACTGCTTGTTTAGGAAAAGTATTGGAAAAAATTGTCGCTAAGAGACTAAACTGGTACCTAGAAAAATATAATCTGATAAGTACCAAACAAGTCGGTTTCAAACAAAGCAGGGGAACAATGGATGCGCTTCTTCATATAGATAACCATTTTGTTGGTGCCCTTTCCTGCAAGAAACATACATCCATTTTATCAATAGACTTCGAAAAAGCATTCGACCGCATCGCTCCACACGTCATCCTCCACAAATTACAAAAATGGAAAATAGGACATCATATGTATAACTTTGTTAGATCCTTTCTGAATAATAGAAAATTCAGGATCAAATGTAACGACGTGTTCTCTGGCGTCCATAATATAAATACTGGAATCCCCCAAGGATCACCGTTATCAGTAGTATTATTTAAGATAGCGTTCGAAGAGTTAAATAGCATTATCTCTAAACATAAAAATGTAAAACATTGTCTCTACGCCGACGATCTTATATTATTCACAAATGTAAACGACCTAGAAGTAGCTAGCAAAACTTTCGAAAATATCCTATCAGACATACAAAAATGGTGTAACTATTCAGGCTCAAACATTTCGAGCGTGAAATCTAAAATATTACATATATGCAAAAAGAAACATTGTAACAAATCTTTATTAGTAAATTTTGAAAACACTTACATTAGGAATGTAGATACACTAAAAATGCTCGGCCTACAATTCGATTGTAAATATAATTTTAAGAATCATTGTCTAGTCCTTAAGAAAAATGTAGTGTTAAGGTTAAATATACTGAAATATTTGTCATCTAAAAACGGCTCAGCCCATACTAACACACTAATAAACATTACTAGAGCTCTCCTACTGTCAAAAATAGACTATGGCCTACTAATATACGGTAATTGCAGCAAAACAACGTTACAGACAATTAAATCTCCCTACCACGCAGCAGCCCGCATAAGTACAAGGGCTTTTCGGACCACCCCAATTACGAACATCCTAACAGAAAGTGGACTCCCGGCCATAGAAAATAGGATAAAAATTCTGTCGTCCAAACTAGCCGCAAAGTTTCCCGCAATGGCCTCAACACCCATTTTAGAGGACATTAAACGAATACTTAAGAGAAAACGCCCTCAAAAATATACTTCGGCCTTAGGACACTCAATAGAACTGGCAAAAGAACTGCTCGCCACACCTACACCACAAAGACAACGAGCACATTCTCCCCCATGGCTAATACCAACAGATTGTGTAATAGAAGACCTATCACAGCTCCCCAAAAGCACGACTAACCAAGAAGTATACCAACAACACTTCCAATTATTACGAAACAAACACCGGGAATGGTACCTACTCTTTACCAACGGTTCCAAAACAAAAGAAGGTACAGCATTCGCCGTAGTAAACAGAACAGATACAGTCATTAGAAAAGGACTTTTACCCGAATTCTGCTCCATCTTTTCAACCGAAGCAACAGCAGTGCTGGAAGCAATCAAATTAGTTGAGAAAAATAAAACACTAATTTGCACCGACAGCCTGTCCGCCATACAAGCAATACAGAACCCGAACAACAAAAACTAAATAATCCACATGATTCAGGACAACTTAATCCGGAAGCAATCCAAAGTAAAACTGCTCTGGGTCCCTGGTCATGGTGGTATAAGGGGAAATGAAGCAGCTGATATCGCAGCCAAATTGGCTATAAAGGAGCCATTAACAACTTTCTACGCGTACAACAATAAGGACATAGACAAGTACTTTGAAAGGGAACTACAAAAGATAGAACAATTGAAATGGTTAAATTACAACCATACATATGTAGCAATAAACCCTAATAGACAACCCGTCACCTACCCGACAACATCGCCCGTGCAACAGATCAAATGCTTTCTCCGCCTGCGCCTTGGACATACACGTATAACCAACCAGTATCTCATCAATAAAACCAACCCACTCGCATGTCACATCTGCAGATCTAACTCCACATTGTCATCCAAACACATCCTCTTGGAATGCGAAGGCATAAAAGCCCTCGCTCACCGACATTTTCAAGACGACATCAGAAACATCATCTCCGACCCAACCGCAACCAACATAGCCAAGCTCTACCACCTACTAACCCTAGTTGAGCTTCAAAACGTAATTTAACAACAAAAAAAAAAAAACCAAGAAATGTACACATATATATTTAATGCCAAACTAGCCGAAAGCCTTAGTTGCTAGCGCTATTAGATTTAAGTTATTATGTAATTTACTTACATGGTAATAAATAATTAAAAAAAAAAAAAATACCTCTCCACCCTCTACACTCGAGGTGTTAGCTTGTATCACAACCGCTGACCTCAATTTCGATTACATTGAGCTGTGACACAAGAAACAATGGGGCAATTCCAGGGGACCGTACTGCCCTTGATCGAAAACAGCAGAAAAGGCCCTGGAGAGAAGAGAAGCGATAATAACTTTTGACGGGAACAAAGGAAGAGCTCAGGGCGAGCGATCAAGAACAACAACACGGATCGAATAGGGGGAGGAGGTGACGGTTCTTAAAAGCATTCTTATCTTTGAAACATTTGTCACCGGCCATTTGGAGTGGTGTTTGCCCTGTGAGTAAGCCATTAAAATGTACTCACAGCTAGGCTGACTTGTCGTAAAAGGCGACTAAAGGCCGAGTACGGGTCCCGACACTCTATCTCTCAGTAAAATACCACCCCATCAAGCTATAAGCTCCGTTAAATGGTCGGAAGAAATCCTTCATCATCTTTCGGAGTTTGGCTGATGGACCGGTCCAAAAAAGTTGGTTTAGGTGGTAATTCGATCACAAGGGAAGATACCACCCCATCAGGCTGTATATTTTGCGATATCGTCGGGAATTATGCATAAATTCTCATAAGAGGAACGAAGATAACGTTGATCGAACAAAGGAAACGTTTTAATTGAAAAAAGGCAGATTAGCGGCGAACGGGGAAGAACAACTATATTGTTGGCGGTCTAACATACGAAACCGAGGACGGAGCACCACACGACTGCCGACTGGCGGACTGAGGATCGGCATTTAATACCAGTCGCTCTCCTTGTTCCTGTGACAACATGCGAACGAGAGAACGGGAACAAAAGACAGGATAAAAGCAGCAGAAGTTGGGGAGCACAACCAGTACAACGCAACCACCGGGCAAGACTACGCCCGTCATCCAGAGCAGAGTCCGGCCTGGAGGTGCACAAGATGACGAGATCATGTAATCGATTACAGTTCTATAAAAACAAATAAATATAATACGTTCACCGCCGAAGATCCAACGGAAGTAATAAGAGGGTTGGGGGTGCGTTTTGGAAGGCCCGGATTGGCTGTGGCTGAATTAACAGAGCTAAAGAGCCTGCCCCCAGTGGCAGAGGACCCGATAGACGTGTGTGCATTTTCCAGTCAGGTGAAGAATTCCGTAGCCACTCTTTGTGCATTGGGAAGGGCACAGTACCCGTGTTCACTGCAGACAATAAGGGAATTGATGGCCAAGATGCCAAGTGGTGGCTTGGACGAAGTATTTGCGAGAGGTATCCCTCCTCAGAGAATTAAAGACTCCTCGATGCTTGTCGTGGAGCCGGGAGGAGGGTGAACTTCACACGTTCAGCGACGCCAACGAAGTGGCGTATGCAGCAGTAGTCTATTGGAGAACTGTGGACAACGAGGGAAGAGTGAGTGTTAGTCTGATAGTTTCTAAAGCACGAGTGGCACCAACTAAACCAGTCTCAATGCCGCGACTGGAACTACAAGCAGCATTGCTAGGCAGCAGGCGATCAGCAGCAACCGAAGAGGCGACAAGGGGGGAAAGGATCCAGTGGACGTTCATACCGCTCAGGTGTCCGAACATGAGAAGTGCATGGGAAAGGCTCGTGCGCTCGGTAAAAACAGTTTGCCGCTCTGCGCACGAGGGTTCCGCCAGAGGAGGTTCTCCATACCCTGACGTGGAACATGTCACAAATTCACGCCCGCTTACTCCCATAAGTGCTGATCCGGAGGATGAAGAGAGCCTGACGCCCAACCATTTCTTGTTTGGGCGATCTTGCGGAGCAGCATCGCCTGGCGAATTCAATGACTGCGAGCTCGTGGGAAAAGCGAACTGGAGGACTGCTCAGCGATTGGCGGATCATTTTTGGAATAGGTGGATCAAGGAACATCTACCTATTTTTATGCCGAAAAGGATTTCCGGGCGACACCCTGTGGACCCACAGGTCGGAGACAAAGTCCTGGTGGTGGATGCGTCACTACCACGAAACACTTGGCCTCGAGGAGAGGTCCAAACCGTGTATCCGGGACCAGGTGGCAGAATCAGGATCCTGGATGTAAGGACAACATTTGGAGTACTGTGAAGACCGACCCGCCAGATCACCGTTTTGGTTCCCATGAAAGCGCCGCCTCAACAGGATGAAGTGTCTTGCACTGTGGGGGAGACTGTTGGCGACGTAACATACGAAGACGAGGACGGAGCAGCACACGACAGCCGACTGGCGGACTGAGGATCGGCAATTTATTCCAGTCGCTCTCTTTGTTCCTGTGACAACATGCGAACGAGAGAACGAGGACAAAAGAGGGGATAAAAGCAGCGGCGGTTGTGGGTACAACCAGTATAACGCAAGCACCGCGCAAGACTACACCCGTCATCCAGAGAAGAGTCCGCCCTGGACGTGCACAAGATGACGAGATCGTGTAACCGATTACAGTTCTATAAAAACAAAGAAATATAATACGTTTGTACTCTAAAATCAGATACAGTCCACTCACTGATAGATGATCCGTACTCGTGACATTCCCGAGACGCCGCGCGCCTTGCGGTAACATATATAGAAGGAAAAACAAAGAAAAATTGATCTAAGTGAAAAAGACACGAAAAACATCACGATCGACAAAAGGGGGAACTTGATTTTTGCTGTGCTCAGTGCAAAATAAAGTGGAGTTGCGACCAGAGATCTGGGAGAAGGCGGATTAAAGGATTACGACGAGAGTCAATTTAACCATCTCCTCAAGGTAAAAGAAACAAGGTGTCTCGGGCCCCAGGAGACAACAGATAGAACATCAACTTTCACACGACAAACACAATGGAAAAGCAGGAAGTAGAACTAGTCTATTTTGCGAATAATAAAATATTAAATTTCGCCACACGTTCAAAGGCGGGAAAGGGAAGTGCATGCTCTAAACTATTGAATAGCGAGGTAAGTAAAACAACACTGAATAAAATAAAGTAGTTCGATAGAAACAAAGATAACATTGATTTTAATTTAATCATTCGCGTAGGCGATTCAGGTAAATTCAGCGCGCAAACAGCATCACGTCTCGTTCGACTATAACGTTTTCACCATCATTTTTGAATAATGGAAATGGAAGAAATCCTGCGTCACATTTCAGAGTTTGGCTGATGGACCGGACCAAAAAAGATTGGTTTAGGTGGTAAGTCGATGATAAGGGGAGGTACCACCCGTTCACGCTGTATACGACTATATTCCGGCTGTTCTGAAATGATCTGAACTGAAATGGATACAAGTCATGATGGTGTGGCGGTTCTGCCAAACCCCACTGCCCACTTACCTGAAGAACTCCCATCCATACAACCCAATCTGTATAAGTTTTTGCTAATGCAATCGCGCTAAGCACCTGTAAAAGAATCCTTACCTTTCATGCATCTCTTCGCATACAAATTCCCTATAAGAATTCTTTCTTAACTTATCATGCATCCCAAAACCAATTCGGCAAATCCCGATCTCACCAAGTGCATTTCCCCCTAGACGAATTCCTGAGAACAAAATAATTTGGTTTACATACAATGTAACCACCATAACAGGGATCGTGGACATTGCGTCGCCTATTTCCCGGCCTCACCATGTGTATAATAAATCTCCTTACATACACATTCGCTGGTGACCTATACCCAACGGACAGAAACAAATATACGCATCTTGCGTCTTAAGGCATCAATTAAATCCTACAGCATAGGCAAATGCAAATATGAATTGAATACCTACCCGTACCAGCGATGTCATAAACACATTTCCCTGTAAACAAGCTAAAACCAATTTGCACAATGTTCATGATGCATTGTGGCTGTCAATACACCTGCTATGGATATTGTAGACAACGATTATCAATGATCCCTTTGTCTTAAATATTCCTGGATCCGTTTCCCAGTAACCTTCTCACATAAACAAAGATCTTCACGATCCCTTTTCCCTTTCTTTGTTTTAGATTCGTTCCCATGACTTTGATCCATGAAAGAACCAATGTACTCACATACGTGTGTACCGCCATGATCTTTATTACGAGATCTGGTTTTCTGTTCCACAGAGAGAGACTTTACGTCTCTCTTGTGGTAAGTAAAAACATATCCTTAGCGGAGAGGATATCCACCACCACCGAATCGAGGGCGAATCAAGAGCCAGACTTCAACCCTCGATTGAGTCACATTACAACCATCAAGCGGACGGATCATCTGCCATCCACCGTACCGGCGCCGATACGGTGTGTACGCGAAAAATCGAGTGCGAGTCATCAGCGTGAACAAATAGTTAAAGTGCACGTTAAAATGTTACCATATATAATAAAAAGTTATCAAGACCTTAGGGATCTATTGAACTCCGTAATAACAAAATATCTTGATGTAGTAACAGTCAATAAATGTAACCAGTTTATGTTGCTTTTTTTGTTACAAACAATAGTTTTTCTCCTTAAGTGGCTCCTTACAAAATGTAAAACAGAATAAAAATTAAACCGAATTGTAATGAACTAAATCGTGCGTTTAATTACCACTTTATGGTCGGTCGTTATGGAGTTTTTCTTGCTTGGTGGACAGTGTCGATGGATCAATTGCTGCATCTGAACTCAAATTTATGCTGGAGGAAGTAGTGGGTGGATGGTAGAATCAGCGTCCATGCCGACGCACAGACCAATCTATCCTCACAATGGTACCTTCTGATATAAAGTATACCAGATGTAAACATGTTTCCCATTCGGATCTTCGGGGGCACTATGTCAGGGGGAACATCATGTAAATCTTTTGATCAATAACCGCCGCCTTAATGGCTGAGATGGTAAGGAGGTTGTGTCGTGTGTTTGATTGTGCAAACCTAGGTTCAACTGACGACATGTTATTGTGCAGTTCGGCACTATTATTGAGCGGTAGGTAGGGACCCAAAGCCCAGCCGGCTGGTGAAACACCACCCCATTAGGCTGTAGGCTTCGTGAAATAGTTGGGAGAAATCCTTGAGCTTCTTTCGGAGCTTGGCTGATCGACCCGGTCGAAAAAAAATTGCAAAACTAGTCAGCGCTCTCTTTTAGTTCGCTTTTCCTGGGAGAAGTGATATAAAAAATGTAAAAAAAAAACCAAACTGTAGGCATCTCGTCCCGGCGTTATCGAGTTCTTCCGAGAAACACTGTCAACGTTCATTAATAATGACATGTTGTTACATCAGGGGCATCGGTTTCAGCAATACTAATGTAAACGCCGTCCACGAATAATTAAAAACAACAAAATGTTATAACCTAGCCCTAACTGAGACCCTGGTCGACTCGTCAACTGACTTCATATATTTTCGTTGCCTAGGATATGATTTACATCCGAGATTTCGTTTTAAGGATGGGGTCTGCATCTTCATTCGTCTCGACTTGACTAGCCAAAGGGAAGAAGCAATAGAACCCAATGACTTGGACATCATTTGAATGAAAATCGTGCTGAAGAGTTCTGTTACGGACCTCGCGTCCATGTCCTCGCCCAAAACCGACTAATTCCCGCAAACTTCCCCTCTACGCCTGTAAAGGGAAGAAAAATCGTCAAGTAGCTAATTTGCATAAACTACTTTATGCAAATTCTACTTGGCAGTAGAAAATAATAAAAAAAGGCGTTGGCACTGGATAAAAAAATATAAACGTCAACAGCAAAAATAAAAAGTAATTCATTCGCTGTAAAACTGTGATACCAAACACGACGAACAAATTGACAAAGAAATTATTGGGTTCTATTTACCGAGAGCTAAGATCAAAAGCAACATAAATAAGAAAATTGGAAATACTACGCAAAAGAGTTTAAAGAAAATCAATACTGGGATCAAATTGCAGCAAACTGGCTACTGTAAAAGCATTCTAAGGTATGAAAATAGTTGAAGAAAATATCATGCAGCAATAATCGCCTTCAATTATATCAACTGAAATTTGTTAACGATCCCCAACCGGCCTAATCTAATCAACAACCAACAATTAAGCTGAACAGGGGAGCTCAAAAATCAACGCCCCCTGCAAGTTGCCACCAGGGACCAGACATAACGACCGCTCCACGGTCGATCAAGTAAGTCAATTTCTTAACTTACATCTATTACAATATTTAAATATATAATATATAATATAGTAATAATAATATTAAATTGTTTAATAATATCATACAATAGTTCTGTGAAATTCCTTTGTTGTTTGTATTGTCCCCGAATGACAGTCGACCAGCGATACTTTTGGAACATTTTTCACATATCGCCGACTGGATACAAATCAACCACCGGACTTCTAAGATTGTCATCATTGGCAGCTTTAAAGTACACAACTCCAACTGGTTACTATATTCTAACAGAATCGACAAGGCTGGGAGGTGGCCTGAGACGTTCGCTGTTAGCCAGCACTGTGGGTAGGGAGTTAGAATATACTCACAGCTGGGCTGGCTTGTAAGAGGTGGCCGATTGGTAGGTGAGATTCCAACGCACTGTCGCCCGGTGAATTACCACCCCATCAAGCTATAGACTCCGTGAAATAGTCGGGAGCAATCCCTGGCCATCTTTCGGAGGTGAGCTGATGGACCGGTTCGAGAAAAGGTTGGTTTAGGACGTAGTCGATCCCAAGTTGAGATAACACCCCGTTACGCTGTACATTCTGCGATAGCGTATCGGAGAAATCTTCGACTATGCTTCGGGTGTATGGCTGATGGCCCGCACTCACACGAACATAAGTCATGATAGTACCTTCTGAGAAAAAGAATTCCGGAGGTAAACTAGTTTCCCATTCGGAACTCCGGTGGGACTGTAGGAGCGAAGTCGTAGCACCGACATAGGCGCTGGGTTCCACTTCGTTCTCACAAAAAAAAAACAAGTTCCGCCGCGGCAAACTGTGCCCAAGAAAACAACCACACAGTGTAACAAACAAACACTCGGAATTAAATTTAGTTGAACTGGCTTTATTGATATTTCACATTTTTTTTACAAGTTCCATAAATAATTGTGGTTATAATTAATCGTTAAACACTGAATTATACTGTTATTTGATTAAAGGCTACAAAACACTGTGAGGAGTTCAATCCAGAGACGGACAACGATACTATGTACACGGTACGGTGTAGATGGAGGCGACCCGACGGCTTTGGAGGTTGGAATAAGACATTTCATAATAATATATATTATGGCAGGCGACCCAACCGCCACGGAGATTGAATTACGACTAAACGATCGTCATCTAATGCAGAGATGATTTCGCTAAAAAATAATATGGAAGAGAGAGAAAAACTTTTCTCTTAAGGGTGTGACCTCTAAGAAAATGCGATTTTTTTGGTGCAGTGGTATATGTGCGCGATCCAACAGATTCAATGTTGTTGCACGTGTTCGAAAGCAGGCAGGCGGCAAAGACAATAGGGAAAAATGACCAAATGCGCCGTTGGTAATGCTGGTCATTGTTTACACGATGCCTCGTCGCTATTTTCGACGTTAGGAGAAAAAGGTGCTAAAAGCAAATTGGATGTTTATGGCATCTCTAGCTGCAGTAGAAACCGGGTTCATATTTGCATTAGGAAATGCTGAAGAATTTGGTTTCAGCGTCTATTGCGCTAATTATATGCAGCTGCTTGGGTTGTTTGTTGATAAGACAAACAAAAAAGGTTGCCAGGCAATGTGTATGAAAAGATACATGACGCGGCTGGGGAAATAGACAGCGCAATGTTTATGGTCCCTGTCATGACGGGGAAATCTTAAGGAGCAATGGTATGCGAAGAGAATGCATGAAGGTCAGTTTTCTTTACAGGGGCTTAAAGATCATAGATTTGATCTCTTAAATGCGTGCAGCATTTTTAGGTACTAATACTGTTGCATTAGCAAACTAAAGGGAGTTGGGTAGTATTTATGGGGGTTTTTCAGGTAAGTAGACCGTAGGGTTTGGCGGAACCGGTACAGGACTATGTCAGAGCAATGGTTTCACCAATACGAATGTTAACGCCGCCCACCAATATTTGCAAACAGCGAAACCTGATATGCGTGCCCTAACTGAGACCCAGGTCGATTCGTCAACTGATTCGACATATCTTCGTTGCTCAGGATACGACTTACATTCGACATTCCGTTTTAGGGCGGGGTCTGCGTCTTAGCGCGGTCCGATCTGGCTTGCCAGAGGATGGAGGCGTTGTAACCGAATAATATGGTCATCATATGGTTGAAGGTCGTGCTGAGGAATTCTGTTAAACTTCTTTGTTGTCTTAAATCCCCTTTTGTGCGCGCGTTAGTGTAAAAAAAAAAACCCCCCTCGAATGACATTTTTCGAACATCTTTCACGCACCATCGAGTGGATACAGATCAACCACCCGGCTTCTGAACTTATCGTCCTTGGCGATTTTAATGTTCACAACTCCGACTGGTTGGTACATTCTAACAGAAGCGGCGACGAGACTAGGAGGCTGGCGGTGATGTTCGCTATTACCGCTCCCTGACTGACGATAGACCGGTGATATTTTTCGAACCTCTTTCACGTACCGTCGACTGGATACAGATCAACCACCCGACTTCTGATGTTGTCAGCCTTGACGACTGTAATGTACACAACTCCGGCTGGTTGGCACATTCTAACAGAGGCAACAAGGCTGGGAGGCTAGCGAAGATGTTCGCTGTTATCCACAATTTGACTCAATTCATGGAGAAACCTTCGCGAGTTCCGGTTACCCGAGATGATTATGCGAACACCTTAGGTCTGTTTTTGACATCCGACCCGATCATTTATACCGGGGAAGTTGCTGCGCCACTGGGAAACTCAGATCACTGCTTGGTATTGGTCACCCAACCACTTGGAGTTCAAGCGAATAACCGACCAAAGCAGCTCCGCCATGTATAGAGATATGTGACTGCCAACTTGGATGATTTGCGAGATTTCTTCGCATTCTTTCCGTGGTCGGAGGTGTGCTTTGAAGACTCCGATGTTAGTGGTCACAGAGAATGTTCTTCTCCGGATGGAGATCTACATTCCACATTCCATCAAACGAAGTTCAATGATAAGCCTTGGTTTGATAAAAAATCCGAGCAGATTACAACGGCAAGAAATAGCGATGTGAACAATGGCGTCACAATCCCACTGATGTTAACAGAACGAATTTTGTTATAATCAGAAACGCGTGCAACCAGGCGATTGATAACGCGAAGAAGGCTTACAACGACAGAGTGACCAATAAACTCCTTGAGTGCCTAACTTAGTGACGGGCATCGGGACACTAGTCACAAATTCAAACGATAAAGCTAATGCGTTCGCGAATTTCTTGCCCGCGAATTCAAATCTTGATGCCGGTCATTTGGAGCCCCATACGATAGCGCCGGTGCAGTCGTCGATGTCGGATGAAAAATTCAGCCTAAGATCTATTCAACACATTCTCCGTGGACTGGACTGTAAGAAAGCAACCGGCCCGGATGGAATACCAACAATAGTCCTTAAGAACTGTGCTCCAGAACTGTCGCCGGTTCTTGGCAGACTCTTTTGTTTATCTTATGCATAGAGGACCCTTCCAACTAGTGCAAAATCGTTCGAGTTCAGCTAATCCTAAAGAGGGGAAAAGGTGTCTCGCACAAAATTAATGGAAAATATCATCAATGACAAACTCTTTCGCTTGTCTTATGCACGAGGGAGCTTTCCTACCTGCTGGAAAGTCGCTCGAGTTCAGCCAATCCCAAAGAGCGGAAAAAAGTGTCTCCCACAAAATTACCGCCCGATAGCATTACTGTTTATGTTATCTAAGGTGATGGAAAAGATCATTAACGTCGAGTTAATTAAGTATTTGGAATGCAACGGACTTCTGAATGACCGTCAATACGAGTTCCGAGGCAGGCGGTCCACGGGATACATTTTGACGCTTATAACCAATATATGGACATCTGCAATTGAAGAGCATGGTGAATCAAGAGCGATTGCATTGGATATCTTCAAGACTTTTAACCTCGTCTGGCACGGAGCATTGTTCAGCAATCTTCGTTCATATGGGCTTCCTCATCAGGTTTACGACTGGACGAAGAGCTTCCTCGAAAATCGATCGATCCGGGTTGTTGTGGACGAATAGTCTTCGGATCCGTATCCTGTTAATTCCGGGGTGCTTCAATATTCAATTTTTTCTCCGACCTTTTTTTTTCTTCACATAAATATGGTAAATGATTTGTTGGAGTCAACTGATAACAAAGTGTTCAGTTTTGTGGATGATAGTACGCTTGTTTCCTCTTTTTCGAGTGATCGGTCGATTAGCGCATCAACGTCGCACCAACTGAGATGTAGCCAGATCGACTCTCTGAAGCGGGATCTGGAAAAAGTTCTGCAATGAGGAATGGCCAACCGTCGACAACAATGCAGCGAAGATGCAATATACAACATTCACAAGGAAAAATGTTTCGTAACTTCCACAACTGATGATAAATGGAGAGGCCCTTGAATCTAAGAAAAGTATAAATTTGCTCGACGTCGCGATCTATGGGGATTTGTAGTGACATGAACATGTGTCGAACGAAACTAGGTCCGCTTCCAGAAAATTGAGTTATCATTTTAGAGCAAAAAAAAAATGTTTACGCCGGCCCTACTTCTCCTGTCTAAATCTCCAATTAGACCCGCGCTCAGATATCGGTCTCATGTTTGGAGCTCTGCTCCTAACCATACCCTCGATCTAGTTGAGAACATACAAAGACGAACGATCCGCCTGATTGAGGATACAGCGCTGACATGGAGACTACAGTTGTTTAAACATCGAAGGTGTAGTGGATCTTTGTCTGTTTTACAGATATTATCATGGGAACTGATCCTTGGAGATTCGTGGTATTATTCCGCGAAATTTGGTTTATTTATGCTTCACAAGACAATTCGACGGATCCCAACGGTTTGCGGTTCGTCTCCCGATGTTGGGTAAGTCTATATATCAAAACTCGTTTCGTTACACAATGGGGGAGCTATAGTACTCTTTATATCGGAGTCAGCGACCGCCAACACAACGATCCCACTAGTCGACGTAATCCTGAGAAGCGATTTCCCGCCAGCAAACAAACTGCAACGTAGTCTTGCGAAACTGTTAAATGCCCTTTCCAAGGCGCTGAACTTGATACGCCGTGAGGTACAATGTTCCCCTGTGGGGAAGAAGTATGGTGCGCCGGCATACGGCGCTGATTCCCTTCTTCCTCCATCATCACTATAAGAAAGTTCCACCGCAATTATCCACGAACAAAAGAACGAAACGCCGCCACGTTTGTCCACAACCAGGAGTAAAGCAAAAAGGATAAGCACACTTGGTCGTCACCAGAAATGAAATCACATCAAGGGTAAAATAGGCGCACTGAGGGAAACACAAACGAAACTTCGAAACACCAACACAGGGAGGAAGTGATTAAACCACACCTTTGTAGAGATAAATGGTCCTTTTATTTTTATTTATTTTAACACTGATTGAAGCCGAGACGACAATATATAATTTGATATACATTTTGTGCAACGTTCCTATATGGTTTATATAGTCGTAAGTTAATGGTAATTAGTCCGGTTAATTTGAAGGCACACGAAAACTTAAGGCTCACGACCGCGGTTACTCGACTGTATTCGACGAATTTTGTATTAAAAATATAAAAGTTTGTTAAAATTAATTAGACCGGAAAAAGTCAAATAAAGGTAAAGAAAAAGTGTGAAAATTAAGTTGTTATAATTATTTCTAAAAAGGCAACGAGCTGAAGACTCCTTTTAACTCGCGATTCTTCCCGGAGCGTTATAACGTACAACTGTTCAACAAGAACCCCAACAGCTATTTAATGGCATCACAGTACGCTGACCCTGCGCTATAGGTTCGTCTCTCCTTATTTCTAGTAAACAAGTTGACCCCACGAGTCGCATAAAGTTGAAGAGAGCAAAAGAATGTTTATTATTGCACAAAAGACAGCAAAACAAACAGTGAGCTGTTCACCAACAAGCAGCCGCTGAAAATGCAATTCTAACGTCAATAACAATCACTTCTTCCATTAGTACATTGTTCCTCACACCATCGTTAGCCTCCAATAGATTTACTAACCTAATACAACGGCCTCTCAAACACAACAGAAAGAACAAGTCACAAAAAATGGTTTTTTTATTTACTATTATTATTACACTCTTCCTTTCTGTGAACATATAGCATTTTGCGACTATTGTGAGGATAGGGTTTCGAACCATCACTATGGCGGTTAGAGCCACAGCAAAGGATAAAATCAAAACCTCAACACATCAGACCACCGCCACATAAAGGAGATGGCGCATTCTTTGGTTCGTATTTCCAAGCCTCTTAGGTTGACCAGAAATCATTTCATTGGGCATTCCATATACTGTATGTTTGCTGTCACATAAATCTACAAGATTCTGTCACGTTTCACTCTTAAAATGACATCCAGTCTTAGACAAGGCAAGAGAAGCCAAGCTTTAGTATTCGCGCCCTCGGCGCGCGACGAGGAGCGGGAGTGGACAACGACCTACTCGGTCGGTGGATGGTAAAAGACTCATTGATATTCATTCGTTGTCCAAGGGAAATTTGGGTGCATTCGCTTTTACGGTGGTGATAACCGGATCTCATAGAGGAGATCGCCATGGTACACATGTATATGTGTACATCGGTTCTTTTCATGGGTCGAAGCCATGATAACGAATCTGAAATACCAAAAAGGGGCATAATGTGCATCCAGGAGATGTGTGTTCGTTGAAACATACAAATCGAATCTCGTGGGATGCTAATGGGTTTGTTTTTGATTATGCAACGAGTTCATGAGAAATGGATTTAGGGCAATTGCAAGACAATGGGAAAAGCGACCTATGCATCGTTCGGTAATGAGGGTCAGCTGGATAAATAACAGCCACTCATTAAATGAAAAATGCGTTTAGGATACAACAAACGATATGGATTGTTTATGGTATCGCCAGGAAGCCTATGGAGGGACGGCGTTCTTTTGTTTGCACTTAGTACGAGTTAGGGGAATTGGTTTCAGCGTCGATTGCGCCAATTGAATGCAGCTGCTTGGGTATTTTATTGCTGGGAGAAGAAGGTCGCCGGCCAATGTGTACGTTAAGAGGTTTATCATACACATGGCGAAGCTGAAAAATAGACAGCGCAATGTTTATGGTCCATGGTGATGGTTACATAGTATGTAATCCAAATCCTTTGTTATTAGGAATTCGTCTAGGAGAATCTGCCTGGCACCGAAGGTGCCACATTGGTTTGGAATTCCTGATAAGTTGGGCAAGAAATCTTACGGGGAATTGTATGCGAAGGGATGCATGAAAGGTAAGTGTTCTTTTACATGGACTTTTAGGTTAAAGATTTGATCTATTTAATGTGTGAAGCATTTAAGATGCTAATGCGATTGCATTAGTGAAGTTATGAGATTGGGTGGAAGTTATGGGGGTTTTTTAGGTAAGCGAACCGTGGGGTTTGATGGAACCGCCACACCCCCGGCGCATCAGGGTCGGTATGGGTAACGGTATTTTTCAGTTTTAGATTTCCGACTTAGAAGCAGTTCGTTTTAAAACTCAGAAGTGCAAAAGTCAAGGATTGAAAATCGAATTTTGTATTAAAAATATAAAAGTTTGTTAAAATTAATTAGACCGGAAAAAGTCAAATAAAGGTAAAGAAAAAGTGTGAAAATTAAGTTGTTATAATTATTTCTAAAAAGGCAACGAGCTGAAGACTCCTTTTAACTCGCGATTCTTCCCGGAGCGTTATAACGTACAACTGTTCAACAAGAACCCCAACAGCTATTTAATGGCATCACAGTACGCTGACCCTGCGCTATAGGTTCGTCTCTCCTTATTTCTAGTAAACAAGTTGACCCCACGAGTCGCATAAAGTTGAAGAGAGCAAAAGAATGTTTATTATTGCACAAAAGACAGCAAAACAAACAGTGAGCTGTTCACCAACAAGCAGCCGCTGAAAATGCAATTCTAACGTCAATAACAATCACTTCTTCCATTAGTACATTGTTCCTCACACCATCGTTAGCCTCCAATAGATTTACTAACCTAATACAACGGCCTCTCAAACACAACAGAAAGAACAAGTCACAAAAAATGGTTTTTTTATTTACTATTATTATTACACTCTTCCTTTCTGTGAACATATAGCATTTTGCGACTATTGTGAGGATAGGGTTTCGAACCATCACTATGGCGGTTAGAGC
The DNA here is from genome assembly GCA_963931805.1 of Microdon myrmicae. Lineage (NCBI taxonomy): Eukaryota > Metazoa > Arthropoda > Insecta > Diptera > Syrphidae > Microdon > Microdon myrmicae. The sequence continues at coordinate 54,027,221 of OZ007496.1, forward strand.
CACAGCAAAGGATAAAATCAAAACCTCAACACATCAGACCACCGCCACATAAAGGAGATGGCGCATTCTTTGGTTCGTATTTCCAAGCCTCTTAGGTTGACCAGAAATCATTTCATTGGGCATTCCATATACTGTATGTTTGCTGTCACATAAATCTACAAGATTCTGTCACGTTTCACTCTTAAAATGACATCCAGTCTTAGACAAGGCAAGAGAAGCCAAGCTTTAGTATTCGCGCCCTCGGCGCGCGACGAGGAGCGGGAGTGGACAACGACCTACTCGGTCGGTGGATGGTAAAAGACTCATTGATATTCATTCGTTGTCCAAGGGAAATTTGGGTGCATTCGCTTTTACGGTGGTGATAACCGGATCTCATAGAGGAGATCGCCATGGTACACATGTATATGTGTACATCGGTTCTTTTCATGGGTCGAAGCCATGATAACGAATCTGAAATACCAAAAAGGGGCATAATGTGCATCCAGGAGATGTGTGTTCGTTGAAACATACAAATCGAATCTCGTGGGATGCTAATGGGTTTGTTTTTGATTATGCAACGAGTTCATGAGAAATGGATTTAGGGCAATTGCAAGACAATGGGAAAAGCGACCTATGCATCGTTCGGTAATGAGGGTCAGCTGGATAAATAACAGCCACTCATTAAATGAAAAATGCGTTTAGGATACAACAAACGATATGGATTGTTTATGGTATCGCCAGGAAGCCTATGGAGGGACGGCGTTCTTTTGTTTGCACTTAGTACGAGTTAGGGGAATTGGTTTCAGCGTCGATTGCGCCAATTGAATGCAGCTGCTTGGGTATTTTATTGCTGGGAGAAGAAGGTCGCCGGCCAATGTGTACGTTAAGAGGTTTATCATACACATGGCGAAGCTGAAAAATAGACAGCGCAATGTTTATGGTCCATGGTGATGGTTACATAGTATGTAATCCAAATCCTTTGTTATTAGGAATTCGTCTAGGAGAATCTGCCTGGCACCGAAGGTGCCACATTGGTTTGGAATTCCTGATAAGTTGGGCAAGAAATCTTACGGGGAATTGTATGCGAAGGGATGCATGAAAGGTAAGTGTTCTTTTACATGGACTTTTAGGTTAAAGATTTGATCTATTTAATGTGTGAAGCATTTAAGATGCTAATGCGATTGCATTAGTGAAGTTATGAGATTGGGTGGAAGTTATGGGGGTTTTTTAGGTAAGCGAACCGTGGGGTTTGATGGAACCGCCACACCCCCGGCGCATCAGGGTCGGTATGGGTAACGGTATTTTTCAGTTTTAGATTTCCGACTTAGAAGCAGTTCGTTTTAAAACTCAGAAGTGCAAAAGTCAAGGATTGAAAATCGAATTTTGTATTAAAAATATAAAAGTTTGTTAAAATTAATTAGACTGGAAAAAGTCAAATAAAGGTAAAGAAAAAGTGTGAAAATTAAGTTGTTATAATTATTTCTAAAAAGGCAACGAGCTGAAGACTCCTTTTAACTCGCGATTCTTCCCGGAGCGTTATAACGTACAACTGTTCAACAAGAACCCCAACAGCTATTTAATGGCATCACAGTACGCTGACCCTGCGCTATAGGTTCGTCTCTCCTTATTTCTATTAAACAAGTTGACCCCACGAGTCGCACAAAGTTGAAGAGAGCAAAAGAATGTTTATTATTGCACAAAAGACGGCAAAACAAACAGTGAGCTGTTCACCAACAAGCACCCGCTGAAGATGCAATTCTAACGTCAATAACAATCACTTCTTCCATTAGTACATTGTTCCTCACACCATCGTTAGCCTCCAATAGATTTACTAACCTAATACAACGGCCTCACAAACACAACAGAAAGAACAAGTCACAAAAAATGGTTTTTTTATTTACTATTATTATTACACTCTTCCTTTCTGTGAACATATAGCATTTTGCGACGATTGTGAGGATAGGGTTTCGAACCATCGCTATGGTCATGGAGCCACAGCAAAGGATAAAATCAAAACCTCAACACATCAGACCACCGCCACATGAAGGAGATGGCGCATTCTTTGGTTCGTATTTCCAAGCCTCTTAGGTTGACCAGAAATCATTTCATTGGGCATTCCATATACTATATGTTTGCTGTCACATAAATCTACAAGATTCTGTCACGTTTCACTCTTAAAATGACATCCAGGCTTAGACAAGGCAAGAGAAGCCAAGCTTTAGTCAAAATTAAACGAGGAGATAGCGAAAAAGGCTAAAAAATGAATTTTGTTAGGGTCGGAAACACATGCAACCAAATAATTGAGGCCATGAAGAACCTCCATAATGACTGAGTAAGCAATAAACTATTCGAATGTCGGACTGGTGTGTGTTTAGCAAAGGCTAGTCAGCGACAGCGCGACATTAGCCACTAGCTCGAAAATTCTGGTTTTTTGGTACCAGCTGAAAACGCATCTGTACAATCGTCAATCGCACCTGTATAATTTCACCCACATGCTGTTTAACGCATTACCCACACGGTGGAATGACTGCCAATATCTAGAACCCGTGTTGACTCATTTAAGAGCTAAGTTAATTTATATAACTTGTATCGAGTCAGTGATGAGCCGTCAAGATTCGAAATATCTTAACACGAACAATCTTCTTAGTGGACGCTTATACATAAAATAAACAAACCTTTACAGACAAGCAGAAAAAAATTACAGCAATAAATTTAAGTGATACTGCACCGACAAGAAAATTGGAGCAAGCGATAGATGGTTGATTTCATCTTTTGTGGGGGAACCGCTATCGGCTGACGTCGAGTATAAGATGCGCATCCAAGACATCGATTTTGTTTAGGCGTTTCCGAGTGTGATTGCTTGCGGTTCAGACTTCAAACGAAGATTTCGACGACTTGAGCACGTGCGCGACCCCAAACGCGTCGCTGAACAAGGCGAAAGCGCCGAGACTGCCTCAGTCCAACAGTTTTGTGAATTCTAAGTTACTGTTCGACCTTCGGGCTGTCGACCATATGACGGATCAACTCGTGTCGCAACGACCGTTTTTAGATAGGTCAGGCAGCTGTACCAGGTCCTGAGCAGTAAGGGGATAACCAGCCTAATTTTTAAGCAAGCATTAATTAGATGGTGGGGACTCTACCCCAGTTCCTCGACGATGATCGTACGTTAACCGCCCACCAAAAGGCACAAATCGACTTAATCAAAAAGAGGGAATGGGATTGCGACGGTTAATGAAGCCAACGTTGTACAAAATCTACGATACCAGCGAGTATTTTGTAATATCTTTTACCGTATTTTAAGGATAGTTAGCCACGACTACGAGACTTCGAAGTTTGGTGCGACCCCTTTTACCAAACTTAATACTGACTGCCGGAAAGGATTATGCCTGATTTAACTTTGGTCCCTTGAAAGGAAGTATTGGCCAAATTGTTCGTCAAATAGGAATAGAGTCTATGGCGTTTTACAACAAAGTAGTGAAGAACACGAATCGAATCATGCTACGAGAAGGATAGATCAGACCAGGCCTCATGTGCACAAGGATGTTTACTTACGCTGATTCTTCTCAGATCTAAGTTTCTAATGATTTATTTTTCCCTTCTCTTGTGTGCTGTGTTCTTCACTACGGGTGTCAGTTCGCAGGTGTCTGTTGGAAATGCCACAAATTAACTAAGAAGTTTCGAAAATAGCAGTAGGGCTGTACCAGAAAGCCAGGGTAAATGAGTTTTTGAGGAGTTTAAATTGAAAGCCGTCCACTCCCATGGAGCAGAGTTATAGATTAAAAAAGTTTCACTACATTTAGTGTAAACAGTAGAGCGGAATACCCGCTTAGAAATTTAGACGCGGGTATATTTGTGCACAAGGATGAACTTATGGACATCCTTAGATACATAAAGAACAAGAAATCTACTGGACTAAATAGTATTCCAAACATTGTTCTAAAACACTTTACACTGTTTTATTCAACAACGCTCTAATTAACGCATATTATCCAACCTGTTGGAAAACTGTTGTAGTTCACCCCATTCACGAACAGGGCAAGGACAGAAGCAACCCCGCCAATCTTCGCTCAATAGTTTGCTTCCAAACATCGGCAAGGTACTTGAAAAATAATAAATAATGCATTGATAAACTGGCGTGAATAAAATGGTATTATTCCAAACAACTAGTGCGGTTTCAGATCGAAACACGGCAGCGTTTATGCCACGGCAAAATTGTTTCCGACATACAGTGGAACAAGGCAAAGCGACAATGCATATGGGCATGTTTGGTTGACTTTGAATGCCTTTCAAAAAAGTATATTTCTCTCAGGAGAGGCGAACCTATAGCGCCGAGTCGGCGCCCCGAGATGCCATAAAATAACGGTTGCAGTTCCTTTTAAACAGTTGCAGGTTATAATGTTCCGGAAACACTCGCGTGGGAAGGGAAGTCCACAGCTTTCCCGTTCTGTAACGAAACGAGTTCTGATGCAGAAATGTTCCCGCCGTCGGGAGATGAACCGCAAATTGGTGCGATCCGTTGGATTGTATTGTGGAGCGCATATAAACCGAATTGCGCGGAACAATACCACGAATTTCCGAAAAACAGTACCCGTGATAATATCTCTAAAACAGACAGAGGGCTGCTAGGTGCCTTCGATGTGATAGCGACTGCAGCCCCGACGTCAGCGGTGTGTCCCCGATCAGGCGGATCGCTCATCTCTGTATGCTCTCAAGTAGGTTAAGGGTTTGCTTAGAAGCGAAGCTCCAAACAAAAGAGCAATATTCGAGCGCGGGCTTAACTCGCGATTCATATAGAAGAAAAAATCGGGCTGTAGTAAAATATTTCTTGGCTCTGTCTCAGTTTTCCTGGATCCGGCGGTGTTCCACACTTGCTTATGCCACGATAAATTCTCACAGGCCGAGCAATTTAATTCTTTTCCCAGATTGTGGAACCGATGATCCACTTCCTTCCTTCTATACCATATCGTTAGAAGGCTTTGTATATAAGTTATCAAATCTAGGTATGCCCGAATATTTGTTATAAATTATCTACGATATGATAATGCGTAAACATTTTGTGATGAAATGTGAAAATATAACATCCCACAAAACCTTTCACATCAAAAGCGGCTTACAACAGGGAGCAGAGAATTCTCCCATTTTGTTTAACATTTACACTAGTGCTCTAGTGGGTTCTCTCAACCATCCAATGGGATACGCTGACGACATTGTGGTGTATAGATCTGGTGAAAAGATTGATGTCATCAACAGACTTCTGCAAGATGACTTCAGTAACAGGTCAATTGAAAAGTCCCCGGCCTGACACATAGATGGCGGTACTAGAATTAAATCCATATGATTTGTAGTTAGCCCTAACCTTCAAAAACGCGTGTATAAATTTGACAGATGTCGGATCATTAGTTTGTGAATTATAGTATTTTGAGTGAAGCAACTCGAAATAGGTCTCAGTTTCGGCGATCACCTCTTCATTCGACGAAAATTTCATCCCAGCGAGCATTCTTTTGAGATCTGAGAACAGGAAATAGACGCTGGGGGCCAGATCTGGAGAATACGGTGGATGCGGAAGCGATTCGAAGCCCAATTCATGGATTTTTGCCATCGTTTTCACTGACTTCTGACACGGTGCATTGTCTTGGTGAAGCAGCACTTTCTATTTCTTCAAATGCGGTCGTTTTTCGGCGATTTCGTCCTTCAAACGGCCCAATAACGCTGTGTAATAGTCGCTGTTGATGGTCCTTCCTTTTTCAAGATAGTCAATGAAAATTATTCCGCGCGCATCCTAAAATACAGACGCCATAACCTTGCCAGCCGACTGTTGCGTTTTCCACGCTTTGGGGCGGGTTCATCGTGTGCAGTCCACTCTGATGACTGTCGATTGGACTTCGGAGTGAAATGATGGAGCCATGTTTCATCCATTGTCACATATCGACGCAAAAACTCGGGTTTATTATGCTTGATCATCTCCAAACACTGCTCCGAATCATCAACTCGTCGTTGTTTTGGTCAAAAGTGAGCTCGCGCGGCACCCACTTTGCACAGAGCTTTCTCATACCCAAATATTCGTGAATGATATGATGTACACGTTCAGTTGATATCTTTAGAGTGTCTGCTATTTCATTCAATTTCAATTTACGGTCATTCGAAATCATTTTGTGAATATTTCTAATGTTTTCGTCGGTAACAACCTCTTTTGGGCGTCCGCTGCGTTCACCGTCTTCGGTGCTCATTTCACCCCGTCTAAACTTAGCATACCAATCCTTGATGGTTGATTTTCCTGGGGCGGTGTCTCAAAACTCGTCATCAACCCAAGTTTTTGCTTCAACTGTATTTTTTCCCTTCAAAAAGCAATATTTTATCAACACGCGAAATTTCTTTTTATCCATTTTTTTCACAATAACAGAAGTTGCTTCACTCAAAATACTATAATTCACAAACTAATGATCCGGCATCTGTCAAATTTATACACGCGTCTTTTGTAGCTTAGGGCTAACTACAAATCATATGGATTTAATTCTAGTGTGGCCATCTATGTGTCAGGCCGGGGACTTTTCAATTGACCTGTTAGAATCAAACTTTTTTTCGACGACTGGAAAGATCAATTTCCAGAAAACAGAGACTATCCTTTTCAGAACGCCCTTGCCCAGGGCACCGAGGGATACAAAACAGAATTGAAAGAATTTCTCCATTGTAATAAATAATAATCTTTCCCTACAAGTATAAACTGTAGTTAGATACCTTGGTATCTGGCTTGGTCAGTATCTCTACTTTGATGAGAATATAGCTGCTGCTCTTACTGCAGATAAAACCGTTTATGCAATGACAAGAAGTCTATTCCCTAGTAGTTTTCTAGACTCGAAAGCCAAAATAATATCATACTCGGTATTCATCCGACCATTATTAGTGTGTGGCTGCCCGGTTTGGTATAACTTATCACCATGCTATATGGTGAAATTTCGGTTGTTCGAGAGACAGTATTTGCGTTCCTACCTTGGAATGTATATCATAGAAGACCAGAGTTGCAACATACAAAATTCTACCCCAATAAAGATCTGTATGACAAATCAGGACTAAACAGAATAGATAACTACATATTCAAAATTATCCGTGGTCACACTGCAAGGGCAATTTGCAGTGAAAATAATCTTATTTTGGGAGCATTCTATCCCAATGATATGTATGTGGAGTGTAGTCTCCAGAACAGCTTTATTCCCCCAAAAGCGTGCCCCTTCTTATATAGAAAAATTCTTATCCAAGGCAAACATGGAGTACCTACTATTTACCACGCTTTCTGTGGTGCCGGGGTTAAACGAATTCCCCATGATAGTGATATCTCTAATGTCCCATTCCGCCTACGCTTCCGTATGGTAATCAGTAAAAAAGATAAATCTAAAACAGACCGATCGCATCCCAACTGGTGGTGGTGCTGTGACGAAGAAAGGACTTTACGTCCCCAAATATAATATGCCTCTCAGGCTGTCTAAGGTTTTCCTCTTTTCATCATCATCATCGGCACTACAACCGGGATCCGGTCTTGGCCTTATTTTGCAAGTCTCGAGACTTGTTAAATTTTCATAATAATTTTTTTACGGGCATGGTTATTAATGCATATTAATATATATATATACATATTAATATATATATATATATTATATATATATATGTCTAGGGTTTTCCTCTTTTACATCTCTTAATTTTTAATTTTTTTTTTTACTTTTTTTTGTCCGCCGAAAGCAAAACACAACAAAAAGACATTGTACAATTTAGAAAAATAACTATAAATAGGACAGCATTTAGTGTTAAGTGGAAACTGTATTTTTTTTGTTGTAAAATTAACCTGTACATAGGAACAAAAACATCATACTGACAAAGATATTTGAAGAACTATCTTCATCCGAAGTCAACCATTCGACTAGATTCCAACGGTGAGTATGCTCTAAAGAGCCGCCCTTACGGATACAACTCACATCAACGTTTTTGCAACGATATTTGTTTTTTATTATTCACAGCAACTGGTTGTAATAAAATATAGTACATTTTACGATGTGCTGGTCAATGAATATTTATGTGCTCAAAGATGTTTCGTATTAAGTGAAGTAAGACTGATTGGTTCACTAACATCGAAGTATACTTCGCACAAGCCACGCAATTGTGTATATAAGTCAGGTGTGTTTTTTAGAATAATAATTTAATAAAATATTAATAATACCCATAATGAGCCTAAAAACGTTACAAAGCATGTATGAAAATTAGCAGGTTTCCCACGCTTGTAATGGAACACCCACCGTTTCAGTAGAGGCTCGCGTCTAACTAAGATAGTAGCGTTCAATCTTCGCACATGGGCATTAGATTAGCTATTTGTTCCGCTAAGATAGTAAGTCTTGTGAGATAATACGTTACATGTAGAACCCGTGAAACCTGTGGAACATGTAACTTATTAATATTCATTATTTAAATTTTGTTTAGCGGGTTATAATTGATATTAATCGGCAGAGTCAACAATAAAATCAGCAACCAATAAACGTATTATCACTGCCCTTTATGGCACATTGATAGACAGCACGGTATGTGGGAAAGGTCAAGATAAAAATGACATTAAAACTTGAAAGTGAGATTTAACTTTAATTTTTAATTAATTGTTTTATCTATTTTTTTTTTTTTTTTTTTTTGTGAGGGACGGAATTCGTAGAAAATGAATCATGAAAATGAGGAATGAATATAAATTCAAATATTAGAGTAATACAGTTGGCGAGAAGAAAAAGATATGGAAGTAATATAGTGTAGGATATTATAACGAACGTTTTGTTGTAAGAGTTTAAAATAAAACAAATCAGAGATTTAGGCATTAAATCGAGGAATCAACAGAAAGTATATATAAAAAGGAAACTTATACAAATTGGATGCAAACAAGTAAAAGAACACAATAGGAAAATCATTGAGGAGATAAGACAACTCCTTCTGTGCCGATGTGGTGTGTATACCCAATATTGACAAACAACAGACGTGTGGACAGGAAGTATTGTGCCAAACACGGACACTCCGTTCATCTTCCTCCTCCATTATAATGTTCCACCAAGTAAAACGCCGAACCAAAGAACGAAACGCCGTCACGTTTGTTGTCCACATTAAACGATCGGCACCATCAGAAGTAGATAATCGAAACGCACTTTTTATTTATTATATTTCGCTTAGAACTTATATTTAATATTAAATTGATTTTTATAAATTTTAAACACGGTGAAATACTTCCTTCTCGACACGACTTCTGTATATCTACGCTTCTCCGCCGCGCGACGGAGAGCGGGAGCGGCACGACCGTGATGGTCGGCGGATGTAATAAGACTCAGCGAAAAACGGCTCGTGAAGAGCCGACTCGCTAATGGGGGTGAGTTTGTGGTGTGTGGTAGATATCCCCTCCTCTCAGGATATGTTTTTACTTACCACAAGAGAAACGTAAAGTCTCTCTTAGTGGGATAGAAAACCAGATCTCGAAATGAAGATCATGGTGGTATGTGTGTGATCGTTTAGATCTGTGTTGTTTACCCATGCGCGAAGGCAATGGCAAAACAAAGCAGGCAGGCGGCAAGGACAAAGGGATCGAGAAGATCGTTGTCTATGAAGTGCATCGCGTTTAAATAAATAGACGACGACGCATCGAAGAAATGTGCTAAAAGAAAAGATGGGATGAGGGCATCATAAAAGTCTTAGATGAGTGATGTCCTTGTGTAAATATACGAATAGACATTGGGAAAGATGCTAATGGTTTGGTGGACGAAACGAATCCCTTGCTTGCATTTGTATATGCAGGGAAATTCGTTTGTGGGAAACGGATTCTATATTTGCATTGTTTATGCTTTGAATTCAATCCGGCGGCTATGCGCAAAGTCGATGATTTTTTGGAGATTTAAACAAAGGAGCATTTCTGGGTAAAGTGCTTGCAGCTGTATCAATAGTGGCAAGTCATTACAAGACAGATTAGATGGTTATAAGGGGTGGTTAAATTTTAAGGGCCGATGTTGAATGTGAACCACACCTAAACGTCAAGTTTTTTCTGCATTTCATTTAACATTTCTTAATTTCAGACTAACTCAATTTGAACCATGGAAAAACACATAATCAAGCAACGCGTTAAAGTTATTTAGACTTATTATGAAAATGGGCGTTTAAATCAAAATGCATATCGTGCACTTCCTGATTTTTTCGGTCAATTTAATCGTCCAAATGTGCGTACAATCGGAAAAATCGTGCAAAAATTTGAGCAAACCGGGTGTGTAGGAGATGTGAAAACACCAGTACAGCTCGTACTGCAGAAAATATTGGTGCTGTTCGCGATAGTGTGGCTGAAAAGCCGTCCACCTCAACTCGTCGTCGTGCCCAACAATTGCACCTCTCACGCTCGTCGTTGATGAACATTATGCATAAAGACTTGCATTTACACGCTTACAAGGTGCAATTGAGTCAAGAACTAAAGCCTTTTGACCATTTCAAGCGTCGTCAATGGTCAGAATGGTGGCAAGAAATGGCAGCAGCGGATGATCAATTTTCGAAGAAAATCATCTTCAGTGGATTCGTCAATAAGCAGAATTGCGGCATTTGGGCGAATGTTAATCCAAGAGTGATTGTCAAAAAACCAATGCACCCACAAAGAGTGACTGTTTGGTGCGGTTTATGGGCTGGCGGCATCATCGGGCCGTATTTTTTCCAAAATGAAGCCGGTCAGGCAGTTACTGTGAATGGTGTTCGCTATTGTGAGATGATAATGAACTTTTTATGGCCCGAATTGGAAGATATGGATGCGGACGATATGTGGTTTCAACAGGACGGTGCCACTTGCCACACAGCTAACGAAACAATGGCTCTTTTGTGCGACAAATTCAATGGCCGTGTTATCTCAGGTGGTGGCGATGTCACTTGGCCGCCAAGATCATGGTGATTTGACACCGTTGGACTTCTTTCTTTGGGGTTATTTGAAAGAAAAGGTGTACGTCGATAAGCCAGCAACAATTCAAGAGCTAAAGGATGAGATAATTCGGCACATTAACGGCATAGAACCTCAATTATGCCGCAGCGTCATCGAAAATTTGGACCATCGGATGGAGGTGTGCCGCCGAAGTCGCAGCGGCTATTTTGCCGATATTTTGTTCCATACATAATTGAACCATACCAATATTATCATAATAAAAAGAAATGACGATAATTTCCGAAATAATTTGTGTTTTATTCAAAATCAACATCGGACGTTAAAATTTAACCACCCTTTACAATGACAGTTTGTATATACCATCTGTGTCAATGGTACATGGCATCTATGGCGACGCAAGTGTCGAACTCTAGTGTGAAAATCTACACTAATTGGAAATTCGGTTCTGGGTCAATAATGCAGAGATGCATTGATACATGTATGAATACCCTTGTAGGAAAAATTCTTTGCAGGCATTTCCAGATAATGCATTGAAAGCATTAATTATCCTTGGGAAGGAAATGTTTTTGCTGCGGGGAGATTGCGATGCAGGTGTGGGAAGGTTGGAATTTGCCTGGCAACCGAAGGTATCGAATAGGTTTTGTTTTATGCTCCTGTATAATGGAAAGAATTCTTGTAGGGAATTTGTATGCGAAGAAATGCATGAAAGGCAAGAATTCTTTTACAGGGACTTTTAGGTTATATAAATTGGATCTATTTGATGCGTGACATATTTAAGGTGCTAATGCGATTGCATTAGTGAAACTTATAAGGTTGGGTCGAAGTTATGGGGGTTCTTCAGGTAAGTAACAGTGGGGCTTGGCGGAACCGCCACAGACGCATTAAAGAAAGTAAGTAAGAATGACAGGGATCTTTGTTTTCCTAATTACTAAGAAGCGCAATAAGATAATTGCGTAACATTAAGATCAAGTGTTGGACAAAAAACAAAAATAAAAAATAAATAAAATAAATAAATAAATAAAATAAAATTATTGAATATTAACGAATATACCGATATTAAAGAGAAAAAGAAAAACAAAACCTCATAATAACCAACATAAAAATAAAAATAAAAATAAAAATAAAAATAAAAATAAAAGTAAAAATAAAAATAAAAATAAAAATAAAAATAAGAATAAAAATAAAAATAAAAATAAAAATAAAAATAAAAATAAAAATAAAAATAAAAATAAAAATAAAAATAAAAATAAAAATAAAAATAAAAGCAAAAATAAAAATAAAAATAAAAATAAAAATCAAAATAAAAATCAAAATCAAAATCAAAATCAAAATCAAAATCAAAATCAAAATCAAAATCAAAATTAAAATTAAAATTAAAATCAAAATCAAAATCAAAATCAAAATCAAAATCAAAATTAAAATTAAAATAAAAATAAAAAAATGAGTTAATTAACGAATCCAATTAGTACTTTCCATTACGAGGAAAAGTGCAAAGGGGGTCGAGTGAGCCATTACTATCCGAATACAGAGCTTATCTCTTCCTCCTAGAGCTACGAAGAAATGGATGAAGGAAAGCCTTCCACTAGAAAACCCACTATGGAAGATGATAAATTCACATCGGGTGTCAATATCTTAACATTGCAGCAACATGGGTGAAACTAAGCCTTAAAGGGCGAGCAAAGGGACGCCGAAAGTACCCTCAAAAATGTAAGCCAGGAGAAAAAATTCGAAAACCCCAACCGTGCGGCCCCGCTTGGCACCAAAGCAAAGCCTAGGCAATCTGAGTCATCAGAAAATTCGCCGGCGCAAACCAGCCCTCTACAGCAGAGAAAGTCGGCATAAACAGCCACTTGGAAATGAAGGGAACGGACAAAGACGTGACTGCGTTCACTACCGCACTCAAGACCTACCGGTCTTGTACGATTTCTTTCCCACCATCCCTCCATCCAAGTAGTTAGAGAACACCCGAAGTAACCTTGTCCACACTATCCTTAGATAACCCCCCCCCCCCTTTTTTTCAGATATCTCGAGACCGAGCCAAACATCCTCACGGAGGGAACACATCTGTCCTTGTCTCGCCTAAGTCGGCCTCCCGCCACCCGAAGAGAATGGACGCATGGATTACCGTCAGTCCGTCAAGTCATCAGGCAACGATATTGTTACGTGAGTAAGCCGTCCGACGCCCTTGCTTCGACGAAACACAAACTCGCTACACGAAAAATAGAATTCAAATAGTTTACGTGCAATAAATAAACACAATACTAAAAATATATATGACAATCGAATGGATTGAATGTGGCCGAGTTGTGGTTCGGGTTGAAAACAACGGGCGTGTAAACCCAGGTCCTTTTCGGCGATGGTGTCTTCGGTTAGTTTCGAAGATTAGCCGTCGTCGAGGCGGGAATGTGTTCGAATGAAAAAGGAGCGAAAGAGAAGCGAAAAGAAGTAGTGTTTGACGAACCGCCGTGAGGAGAAGCGCCTGTACGAGCCTTCCTGTGAAGAAGCCTTTTGGCGAACGGCCATAAAAAAGAATTTTTTTGTTATGACCCATTGCCAACGGGCGGTTGAAAAAGAAAAAGGAAAAAGGCTAACGTGTCTTTCTGTTGTGCCGTAGTAAATTTATCAAAAGCGTTGATTAATTATTGTCTAAGTTCGTGTCAGGGGCTCCTCGATAGTATAGTGGTTAGTATCCCCGCCTGTCACGTGGGAGACCGGGGTTCGATTCCCCGTCGGGGAGCCTCTGGCGCAAGACTAATGACCTTGCCCGGAAGAATAAATTATCATGGAAAATTTAACAAGCCTCAGGAATGGCTAAATAAGGCCAAGACCAGTTCCCGGTTGTAGTGCAGATGATGATGATGAAGTCCGTGTCGTGTTGGAGACTAAAAAGTCAACCGGTGATAAATATATATATTCGTGTAAGGCAAAAACATTGAAAGCCTTCGTGAGAAAGCAGGAGAGGAGTTCCTGCGATCTAAGACTTGATTATTCGTGCTAATACTTTGCCCATTTGTATTTTGGAGATTTAAAATAAATGTTGAAATAGAGAAGACTACAAGGTGTTTATTGTTAGTTCCACGGTCATCGTTGGACACCTGGGGTTTGCGGACAGCGCTGCAACTGAACCGGCAGATCTCAGCGATGTCTCCCAGGTATAGGTGAAGAAACCATTGAACACTATATAATAAGATTGAATCAGGTATGTGGAAATTGTTGAAGTAGTGATTAGTGAAAGACATACGGTACATAAATCCATTTACGCTCTCCTTGGGAACGTGTCAACGGCGCTCTGTACTTTGCAAGTACCGTATACCAATGTGGGTTGGTTTTGCTAGGGGCGTCGGCAGGAACGCAGGTTGAGCAAAACACCACTGATTGTTCACTGAAAATTGTCCGGAATTGTTACGAAGCACACTGTTCTCCACCAAAGTTCACCCAAACCCTACACAACAGGAGTAAAATAAAACAAAGGACTTTTGTTTTTATTATTTAATCTTCCTTTATTTAAGTATTTATCCGACCTTGCACTTAGTTCCAATACAACTTATAGTATTAAGGCACGAGTCAATTGACATAAACAAACAAACACTTCCAAGTTGATGGGATTCACATCAATTAATCATTATCCCGAATCCTCGTTTACAGCACGGTGACAATCCAAATTAATTTTTATAACGGGATCAAAGTTATTGTGATACACTTTGTTTAAGGAAACTATATTAAATTATATTTCTTTTACACAAACTGACTCGCTACTGAACCAAAAAAGCTGGTGAGACACAGTATGGCAAAAAGACGCACACGAAAAGAAATGACTTAGTAAAAAAAAGGAAATCGTGGACGAACTCTCGATGACTCTCCGCGGGGATTCGTTAAAGTAGGTGCGCACCCTTCAAAGAATAAAATCTGACCCGCCGATGCAATCCATATCCCATCAGATGCAACGGTGGTGGATCACACCGAGGTGGGAGGAGCGAATTGGATCTGTAGGGGCGAAGTCGTGGCACCGACATGGGCGCGGGGTTCTACTTCGCCCTCACAAATTAGAAGCTCCGCCGCGAACTGTTCGCCAAATAAGAAGAAAAGAAATACACAGTGGTATTGTTACAGAATTCATCTTCTATTATTTGGACTTCACTTCTGCTTTATTGTTATGTCCGGAGAAGATGATACTGCCCTTGATTAGTGAATGTGGAGCGGACACAGAACCAGGAATAAACACAGGGTATTTTATTTTGTAATACACGATCTTTTTATTTAGATTCTTCCTTGTAATTAGTGATTAACAATTTGGATGGACTTAATGCTTTTTTATATCAAGGTAGTTATTGTATCCAGATTCGTTCTTTAAATTATTATGACGCAACACGGCAGATACTTTAATACGTTGTTCGACGCAAAGGACTCACACTTTTTAATACTTTGATTGACGCAACACAACAGACACTTTAATACATTGTTCACACCGTACCGACGCCGGTACGGTGGATGGCAGACGACCCGACCGCATCCTGCGATGGATGAATTACGACTTCGGTTCAATGACTTATTCTTTTATTCACAACCGAACTCCTTAACTATATCAAGGCACGACCGTTCGCTCTAGAGATTGACATCAGACTCCTCGGGTGTCTGTTCATCGACATCCACTAACTGCGATCGTCATGGATTCCCCACCCGAGGGTAGCCAATCAGCGCTTGAATCTGTTGGACGGCTTCCATGGACATCGTCCAAGAGAACTGGAAGGGTCCACCCTGGAAGGCCAGTGCACGACATGACCTGGCGAAGGTAAGGAAAAGGGAAAACGAAAAAAGTAGAAAAACCACACATATCGTAGGTCAAATCCGTTGATCCCTGTCTGGGCAGGGTATACTGCCGCCAACCGCTAGGGATAGATATCTTGATTGACATAAGTCAATAAAACTCTTGCCGAAAGGAGGAATTGAGTTTGGGATCGTGTTTACAGAACTATTGCGGCCAGAGGAGCTATTGCTTAAGCAAAAGCAATGGTACGTGGGTATGATTGTTTAAATAACAATCATATTCGTTTACAATTAGTGGTGATGGGTTTGGTTTAGCAAACGAATATAGGAAGTGGCCGTTGCCAGATGTTTAAAGTAAACACTTGACGGTCATATCCAATTCGTTGCTTGTTTGCAGCCTATGATCGGTGGTTACTGGTAAGTGAAAATTAGCTGCAGCTGGACATGTTTATGAAACAATAATCTGTTTATCCCATTGCCGACGCGTACAGCGTCATTTAACAGATCCCTGCATATAGCATATCATCGGTCGGGTGCATGTTTACTCGAAACAACACTCGATCGAAAGTAGGTAGGTAGCTATGGCTACACTGGAATTGTTCATCTAAAGGTCGACCGATGACAATGGTGAACAAATCATGCAGTATGTGAGGAAATGCTCCTCGACTCTGCATATTGACATGTTCCATGTTTATGCCGGTTATCTGAAGGATAACCAAATTGGGTTTCAGATCGTATCAGCATCAACAATTATGTAGGCAGAATTCCGACGTCCCCTGGCAGATTGTCGGATTTGTTGGATGCTGGTGAAAGCTTAATGTCATGGCAAGATGGTAATTTTGTCATGAACCTACATTTCAGCGATACCTAAATAGGTTGGGTAAAGCGATGGTTGGTTCTTCGGGCGCCATGAAGAACCCCACAGAACTACTTGGCGACGGCCAATGGACGATCGAAACGACATTAAATGGGAGGATTTCCCATATGCCCGTATAAGACAAGTACGATGCCCCTTCGCCTGCAATACAGACAACGAACGACCCCGCACCTGTTCAAACAAAGGAACGAGCATAAGGGGCTGCAGGTATTGTTGTCATAAATCATCGTGATGAACGTGCGAGAACGAAATAGGTCTCTGTGCCCTAAGTAAACAGAAACGATATTTCAAGGGTCATACGATGAGATGCACATCATCGTTGTAGGCGACACATTCTTCGGTGACGATAGGTCAATCGAAGATTTGAGATTTGTTTGCATAAATGTGCTGGTACATGGGTACGATGGTGAGGAATTTGCCTTGCAGATGTGCAAGCATACGTCTCGCCCAGGGTGCCCATGGGCCAGTAGTTGGTAAGTAGAATAAACACAGTGAGGCTACTGTGTGTTTGTTTAGTTTACAGTCAGGAGCATCATAAGGCATGATCATGGGTATGATTGCTTAAGTAACAATCATGTTCATGCCCAGATCCCATAATCGGTTGCTGGCCGATAAAAGGGAGTTGGTTACAATGTTTGCGAACCTAAGGATATGGGGGCAATATTTAATTACCAAATGGTAGGGAACTGTCGGCTGCAGCTGTGTCAACAAGTACGCTGGTCGGCGTGTCTTCCTAGACCAACAGATTGTTGTTTGAACGATCGACCGATGGTTCAGCAGATAAGGCAAGGGTTAACATATCATGCACGTGTATAAGAAAGTGCTTCTCAGCAAAGCGCATTGACATGTTCGGGAAGAACACTGTTTGCAGGTAAACACTACCAACCGAAGTGACTCTGTCAAAAATAAATCCAACGCGGAGAAATTTGTTTTCAGGAACTGTTTATTGTTTTCCGTATTTTTAGGTTTAATTTTTTTGTTCTTAAGTTACAGCCTTACACATTTCATTTAACGTAAGATTACCACCGTTAAATATTGACACACGCGCGGACCGACTTCCTCTGCAGGATCCTGTAACTATCCTCACGTGACGGATGCACATAGTCTACTTCGAGCAGGGGTTCGAAAACCCCTACGAGGAGGTCGATCCGCGCGTTGTAATCCGAGAAAGAAAGGATAAGCATAATTAAATCGCGATCGTTAGAGGTCGAGAAGTTGTGACGGTCGAGTGTGCACGGTGTAAATCGCGCGTGTGTAATATAAGGTCGAATATCACCTAAGCAAAATTAATGTTAAAACCTTATAGTGCTTACGAAACAAATATTGAAACAATAAATAAGGATTCGAAATCCACTTCTCCGTGTATCATTTATGACTGTGTTCGCTCCGCTGGTGTATTTTTCCTCCACAGTAAGCAGTGTTCGGCGGAACACTCCGACATCATTCAGCAGTGACTTTACGAAAAAAATCCGCCAAAATAGCATTGGGAATGAAGCAACTTTTCTTATTGTAAAAAAAAATAGACAAAAATGAAGTTCGTGGGTTAATGAAACATTGCTTTATTCTGAAAAAAATACTGTTGAAGCCAAAGTTTGGCTTGATAAATATTATTCGGACTCTGCACCAGGAAAATCAAACGTTGAGAAGTGGTTTGCTAAATTTAAAAGGGGCGAAATGAGCACATGAATGAATGAAACATAAAAAAGGTCACAACATAATTTTGATAAAAGGGCTGGATACCAAACTCTGTTGAAGGGTTTTGAAATATCCAATGCGACTGCCTTGCTTTCGTCGAAGTTGTGGATGGAATGGCTCCACTTTTCGGTAAGGTACGCCATCAGATCTCCTGTCCACCGGTTGCTATGAAAGCCATATTGGCGATCACTGAGGAGGTCATATGATTCCAGATATTTCGAAAGTTGACGGTTGAGAAGTGATTCCATTACCTTGGAGAGAATAGAAGTTAGTGCTATGAGTCGATAAGAAGAGAGGGATGATTTGTCACCCCTTTTGGGAAGTGGCTGAATGTTCGCTGTCTTCCATCTATTTGGGAAACGGCCTGTAGCATAAGACAAACGGAAGAGTTTCCTCAGTGGTTTAGCGAGTGAAGAGGAACATCTCTTCAAGAGGATTGCAGGAATGCCACCCGGACCAATGGATTTGTTTGCGTTTAGCTCCTTGAGTGCCCGGGCAACAGTAGGCGTTCGGAAGCGAATGCGGCTCATTGTGTGCTGCTTACGCTCAAGTTGAGCCGGAACTGAAGTGGTATCAGGCAGCGTTGAGTTGACTGCAAAATGTGCAGCAAGTCGATTCGCTTTCTCTATTGCACTGGTGACTGGTCTGTCATCGACTAAGAGGGAAGGAATAGATGAGGAGACCGAGTTTTGGACGTTCATCACGAATGCCCAGATGTTTCTACTACCTGTGAGAAAGTGTAGTATTTTTGTCTCACTCTCTGATCGTGCAAGAACTTTGCGCGTTGAATATGTACATTGCAGTGATTTCAAAGTCTCCTGAAACTTTTCCAGTTTTCCTCAGTATTGTTTGATTTATACAACCGAAAGCTCAACTTTTTAACCTTAATGGCTTCTCTGCACCCGGAATCGAACCACATATTTCTCTTGGGTTTGATACTCTTTACCCTGTGTGGAATAAAGCTTCTCATGCCAAGTAGAATCGTGTCTCTTAATGTGTCTGCTATAGAGTTAACATCGTTATTGAAAAAAATAACGACCAATTTAACTTCCCAAAAAAATCGTTCAGACCTTCCCCGTTGGCTTTCTTATAGAACCATACTGTTCTTTTGGGAGTTTTTTCGCTAGCGTTGCTGTTGGTTAGAGGAAATTTAGCTGAAACTTCAACCGTGTATTTGTTTGGGTGGAAGGTGGGAAACAGGTCCAGTGTGTTGGCGGAATAACCATCTACATTTGGTACCCGTGTTGGATCATTGACGAGTTGAATTAAATTATTTGACTCAGCAAAGAGCTGAACATACTGAGCTTCAGGTGTTGTGTGTCCGGAGTGGTGAAGCCACTGAGAGTTGTGTTTGTATGATATGCCTACGAACGTGAAGTTTTAGCCACGAGAAATTAAATTCTGGATTGGAGCAAAGCCCATATTGTGGCAGAAATGGATAAGCAATATCATTTGCATAAAGGAGCTTTCCTGCCTGCTGGAAAATCGCTCGAGTTCAGCCAATCCCAAAGACGGGAAAAAAGTGTCGCCCACAAAATTACCGTCCGATAGCATTTTTGTCTATTTTATCTAAGGTGATGGAAAAAGTGTGGATAACCTTGCCCGTAAAAATAACATATTATGGAAAATTTAACAAGGCTCGACACTTGCTAAATAAGGCCAAGACCGGTTCCCGGTTGTAGTGCCGATGATGATGATGATGGAAAAAATCATCAATACAGAGTTAGTTAAGTATTTGGAGTGAAACGGACAGGCGGTCCACGGGAGCCCTTTTAACACTTATAACCGGTATATTGACATCTGCGATTGAGCGGCATGGTGAGTCAAGGGCGGTCGCATTGGATATCTCCAAGGCTTTTGACCGCGTCTGGCACGGGGCATTGCTGAGCAAACTTCGTTCATATGGACTTTCCCAACAGCTTTGCGACTGGACGAGGAGCTTCCTCGAGAATCGATTGATCCGGTTTGTTGTGGACGGCGAATGTTCGGATCTGTATCCTGTTAATTCGGGGGTGCCCCAAGGTTCTATTTTGGCTCCAACCTTGTTTTTGCTTCACATAAATGATTTGTTGGAAACAACGGATAACAAAGTGTTCAGTTTTGCGGATCATAGTACGCTTGTTTCCTCCTTTTCGAGTGTTCGGCCGATTGGTGCATCTACGTCGCATCGGGTGAGATGTAGACAGATTGACTCTCTGAATCAGGATCTACATAGGATCCTACAGTGGGGAAGGGCCAATCCGTCGACTTCAATGCAGCGAAGACACAATATACAACATTCACAAAGAAAAGTGGACCATCGGTTCCACAGCTGATGATGAATGGCCGGGCCCTCGAGGCTGGGGAAAGTTTGAAATTGCTCGGCGTCACGGTCTGTGGTAATGTATCATGGGGTAAACACGTGTCGAGCATCGCCAGGTCAGCCTCAGGAAAACTGAGCTATCTTTTTAGAGCCAAGCAATATTTTAATCCGGCCCAACTTCTTCTCCTATATAAATCCCAAATTAGACCCGCGCTCGAATATTGCTCTCATGTTTATTGCTCTCATATTTTGAGCTCCATTTGAGAGCATACAGAGACGAGCGATCCGCCTGATCGGGGACTTGGCACTGACGTCGGGACTGCAGTCGCTACCACATCGAAGGCGCGTAGCCGACCTCTGTCTGTTTTACAAATATTATCACGGGTGCTTTTCTTCGGAGATTCGTGGTATTGTTCCACGCAATTCGGCTTATATGCGCTCCACAAGGCAATCCGACGGATCGCACCCGTTTGTGGTTCATCTCTCGACGGCGTGAACGTCCCTGTATCAGAACTCGTTCCGTTACATAGCGGGGAAGCTATGGAACTCCCTTCCCAAGCGAGTGTCCCCGGAGCGTTACAACCTGCAACTGTTCTCATCAGATCTAGACCCAAGCGACTTCTTCTTGTTCCCTAATCTAAAAATTGCGCTCGGAGGACAGAGATTTTCGTCAAATGAGGAAGCAATCACGTTCGTGAACAGTTATTTTGCAGAGAAAATCGCTGAGTACTATTTGGACGGGTTAGAGAGATGGGAGCATCGCTGGGAGAAGTGTGTAGAGAATATGTAGAAAATTAACAATAAATTTTAAGAAAAAATGTCTTGTATCTTTTGCTCCCAAAAAGGACATTAAATTATCTCTCTCCTCTTATCGACCCATAGCACTACCTTCTACTCTCTCGAAGGTAATAGAATCACTGATTAACCGTCAACTTTCGAAATATCTGGAATCAAATGACCTCCTTAATGACCGCCAATATGGCTTTCGTAGCAACGGGTCCACAGGAGATTTTATAGCGTACCTTACCGAGAAGTGGAGCCATTCCATCCACTACTTCGAAAAAAGCAACGTTGTTACACTGGATATCACAAAAGCGTTCGACAGAGTTCGGCATTCAGCCCTTTTATCAAAATTACATTCATATGGAGTGGACAATTCCCTAATCAAATTGATAAGAGACTATCTTTCTGGCCGTTCAATCTAAGTGGTTCTTGATGGTGTCAAATCTGCCTCCCATCAAATTAATTCAGGTGTTCCCCAAGGTCCTGTACTCTCACCCACTCTCTTCCTCATCTTTGTAAATGATCTCTTGTCAATTTCCTACAACGTAATCCACTCGTTTGCTGATCATAGCACACTGAGTTTCTCATACTCATACGAACATTTCCGACGAAACTCTTCGAACATCAATACTAATCAGCAGGTTATGTTTAATACGAGTACACTGTATTCCGACCTCAACAAGATATAACAATGGGGACTATCGATGCTCGGCACTCGAATTAATTCGACTCATAATTGGAGCGACCACATTTTTGAGGCTGCGAAAAGTGCGGCCAAATGCATGGCGTTCCTTAAGAGAGACAAAAGATATTTCACTCCATCCAACCTGGCCACTATTTACAAGGCATATATTCGTCCCAAAATGGAGTTCAACTCCCATATTTGGTCAGGCGCATCCAAAACTGCACTTCACGTGCTAGATCGAATGCAAAAACGAGCAGTGAAACTCATTGGGGACCCAGCTGTGAGTCGATCAATTCCGACGTTAGAACATAGGCGCAACGTATCGTGCCTATCTCTCTTCTATAGGTATTATCACGGTCGTTGCTCTGACATTTAAGGGTACTCCAAAATCCTCCTTTGTGCGCACGTTTTGTAAAAAAAAAAGTCGGAAACTTTCCAGCCACCGATGTGATATATATATATCATCATCATCATCACCGGCACTACAACCGGGATCCGGTCTTGGCTTTATTTAGCAAGTTTCGAGACTTGTTAAACTTTCATAATAATTTATTTTTACGGGCTAGGTTATTAGCCTTCGCCATAATATATATATATACATTTTTTTTCTGAAATATTTTGTCACCATTTCAAAGTTTTAATGAAATTTAAAGTTGTAATTAAATAATGTAAACATTTTAAAATTCGGATATTATTTTATCACCTTTTAAAAAATTCAGAAATATTCATAATTCATTTTCGAATATCTAAAAGGTATTCTCCCTAATCGAACAATACAAAAAAAATTATTGAAATCTGATAAATTTCACAATCGAAACATTGAATAATCCCAACAGATTACACCCACGCAACCATAGTGAAGAACAGGGCATCAAAAGAGTATGAACGCCAAATGCCAGAGCATTAGCGGAGCCAATTGAGACATGCTCTTGTATACACAGCCGTGATCTGATGCATCGGCGCTTTGGTAATAGTTTCTTCATAGCGTGAATTGGAATCACATTGTTGATTGCTTCATAAAATGAGTTAGTTGGTGAGGCTGGTGTGATCTGTACGCAAACAAATCACTTTCACTTAGTAAAAGGGACTTTACGTCACTGCCTCGCAATGGACCTATACAAGTCCCTTGCTTGGTTTGTTGTTCTACACGAGTTAATCGTTCCGTTGCTCCAATGTAGTTGTTCGTAACCTTATTACTGGGGAGAGAGTAGGGACGCGATTCCAAAGAATCACGTTCCTCGTTGGTTCGTTAAACGCTACGAGGTCTTAAGAAAACATTTTATATTACATAGAAATACATTTAAAAAAAAAAACAAGTTGCCTAAATAACTCTGGGCTTTTCTAAAAACAAAAAAAAATATTTTTTTCCGCTGATCTGTAGTAAATACCATAAGTAAAAGTTAAGTAAGGATATTTGAAACAATCTCCTTAAACACGGAATGGGCCTTAAATGTGTTCGTATTTTGTTTGTGTATTTCAAAAGAAATTAGAAGTTGTGCGGGAACGCTAGCGGTGTCATTAGACACGGTTAGCCGGGGCATTTTTAGTCGTTATGGAGCGGGTCACAGGAGTGCGTTCACGCATTCAATGAATGAAGCTCTCTCAGAGTCAACGAATACATCAGATGTTATTCAGCATACGAGTATTAGTGAATCGATAAGAAAACACTAACAAGTATTGACCACAAAAGGAGGTAAGCCTTAAATGTTAAAAGGATCATTTTACGGAGGATTTTACATCGCCATTCACATCTCTCAACGTATAAAATGCACCTAACACAAGAATTAAATTAATCTCCTTAAGAGGACGAGGGATCTCTTTAATAGACCGCTCCTGAAAAGGCTCTTCGCGCGTCGCCACCGTGCTTCCGGGGCCTCTGGAAAGAGTGACGACCAATTGTTGAATAGGGAGGAATCGCCAATAATAAATACAATCACAAGTGTTTAAATTTTCATTTAAATTTACTAATTTTATTTGGTTTATTGGCGTCCTTAAACCTAGGACGCCAATTGAGACTGATCCTCGAATCCAAAATCTATGGCTCTTTTATACAAATCTTCATTGAGATTTGTACGTAAGAAACTGAAGAGAAGGAATAGGATATCTATTTTTAGAGTGTACACATCTGGCTACAATCCAGATGGAGTTAAGGATTTTATGCGGATGACGTCCTAGTGTACACGTCATCCAAAAGCCCTAAACTCGCAACAAATCGACTCAACTGTGACCTGAACGAACTGTATCAATATTGCAGTCGTTGGAAAATTCGACTTAATCCATCTAAAGCAGTAGCTATAATTCTGAATAGTAAACACTCCCAACCTACTTCTCGATATTCACAGAATATTCGAATAAAAATAGGAGATACTAGACAGGATGAAATATCTTGAGGTCATTTATACCCCAAAAGTGAATTTCATCAAACATGTGACCACATTCTCCAAAGGGGCCTCGGTCAGTCTAAGCAACTGCACAACATCTTGAAGTGGAGCAACAAAGTTGACACCAAAGTTAAGCTTCTCTGCTATAAGCAGCTAATCCGATCTGGAATATCGTATGACTTTTCCATATGGTCCTGTATATCTTCGGCTCAAATGGAAAGACTTCGAGTTTTCGAAAGGAAACTTGTCAGAAGATGCACCAATCACTCTAGAAGGCCTGACACTCGTCATTACCCCAACTCTCACCTATACGAAGGCGCCTCCATTATCCCTATCAACAAGTACTTGCTAGAATTAGCATACAAGTACGTCGAAAACATTCAGAACAGCGAGAACCTACTTGTACGGGAGTCTTGTGTTCTTGACCCTTCTCTCTTTCGATCTCTTCGGATCAGACCACCACAATTTCCTCTTCAGTACAAAACTGAAAAAAGCACCATTCCCAACATCGTTCCCCTCTATAATAGAGGATTTCTGGATCCATCCCACAGGGTCTACTGCTAACAAACCACACACGCAGGGACGCATAGTACAAGCCGGCACAAACATACACACACACCGACCAAAGCGCAGATCATCAGACGTCAAAAACGTGATCTGCGTTTACTACCGCACCCAAGACCCACCGGTCTTGTATGATTTCTTTCCCACCATACCTCCATCCAAGTAGTTAGAGAACCCCTGAACTAACACTATCCACACTATCCTTATATACCGTCCCCCCTTTTTCTTTTTCAGATATATCGAGACCGAGCCCAACATCCTCACGGATGTGGGTGATTCTGGTTATCGCAAGATGACCAGAAGCCAGAGACAAGATGAATGACACATCTGTCCTTGTCTCGCTAAAGTCGGCCTTTCGCCACGCCATTTTTTTGTTTTTTGTTGGAGATAAGGATTTTAGAATTGTGTGTATGGGAACGATATGGATATCTTTTAATATGGGTTTGTTTGCATATGAAGATATGCATTTTGGTGTTTAATTTTTAGAACTTTCTGGGAATTGAACAATTCAATTTGTCTAACAATGGATTGAATGTTAGTTTGGGGATATGGATTAATGATATAGTAGGTGGATGTGTATGGGGATAATAATAATATGAAATGTGTGTGTGGGGGGGAAATGGTAGGGCTTCGTGGAGCCTACAAAGTCACTGATTGCTCTCAACCCAGCGAACCCGACGATCCTTGTCCCTGTTTAATCCAAGTTGACATGCAGTCTCCACGTGCCACCCCTGGATAGCTACTCTGGCACCCGCCGAGCAGAGAGCCAATGCATGCGTCGATATCCTGAGAACGGTTGGCGCAAGGCTAATAACCATGCCCGTAAAAACGAGTTGTTATGGACACACTAACAAGCCTCGGATACGGACCGGATACACGACGACGGCCACGGAAACGAAAATGGCTAAGCGATTTGAGAATTTTCTAATGGACATCCGCTCACTATACAGAGCTCGAGCTGGTCAGCAGCGAGCCGATTCCTTGTCCGAATATAAGGCTGACATAACAGCATTACAAGAGAAGTAAGATGGTGTTATTCAAAGAATCGAGTATGACATTTATTATAGCTGTCGTGCAAAACATCATGTGCTCAGGATAGGCTTTCTAGTCAGCCAAAAACTGAATCCTGCCATTATCGGCTTTAATACAACAGACGAAAGGCTATGCGCTCTTCGCGTGCGAGGCAAGTTTAAGAACATAACCTTCATAAACGTTCACGGACCTACAGAGGAGTCCCCTAACGACGAAAAAGAAGAATACTACGAGAACGTCGAACGGGCCGTCAATGCCTCCCCAAGATACGATGTGAAAATCGTTCTTGGTAACTTGAATGCGAAAATAGGTCGGGAGCCGGTTTTCAGGCACTACGCAGGTTCCTATAATTTGCATGAGAACACTTATGACAATGGACTACAAGTCATCGAACTGGCCACATCAAAGAACTTGGTCGTTGCGAGTACCGGATTTTCGCGTAAGGATATCCACAAAGCCATCTAGGTATCACCTGGTGGAGTCACTTGCAACCAAATTGACCACGTGTTGATAGATCGCTGCCACTCATCAAACATTACAACATTACGAACGTACCAAGGCGCCAACGTCGGCGCGGATCACTATCTTGTTGGTACAGTTTTCCGAGCGCGCATTGCCTTACGGAGACGTATTGCATCCGCGGATCAGGTTCGAATCAAAACGCCTGCCTTATGCAATGAGAACACCAACCATACTTTTGGGCATGCATTAAGACTCGCCCTCGAAGAGCTCGATGGAGGGAGAGTAAGTCCTGGGGCCAGAATGCCGGGCGTAGAAGAGAAATGAACACGCCTTAAGAATACTGTCATTAGTATTTCCAACTCCATCTTAGGCAGTGGTCGTAGAGATCGGAGCGACTGATTTGATGATGAGTGCAAGCTAGCGACTGAACGTAGAACGCTGCATACCGGGCAATGCAGCAGTCTCATAGGATGCGGGTACCCCAGGAGAAATACAAAGAGCTCAGAAGATCTGAAAAAAGACTTCACAAACAAAAGAAAAAAACGTGCCTGGGGAAAAGACCTAGTCTGTCAAATAGAGAAAAGTAGAGATCGAAGTCCGCACGAGGCGCGGAAGTTCTACCAAATAATTCGCAGTATGACGCGGTACACACCACGCTGCACATACCGGAAGGATAAAGAGAGTAATCTAATCACCGATCCTGAAGGCATTCTGGAGCGATAGGAAGTGCACTTCAATGAATTCCTTAATAGTCAGATCACAGAAGAATTGGAGGCTCCACCAATGCAAAATAAAAACCAAATGCTGCCGTCACCAAGTATTGAGAAAACAGTAAAAGCCATAGATAGCTCAAATCAAATAAAGCCCCGGAGCTGATCGCACACCAGCTGAGCTGATCAAACAATGAGGGACAGCGTTACATCACGCAATTCATGAGATCGTGGTGCACCTATGGGAGCAAGAGGAGATGCCGGAAGATTGGCGTTGTGAAATAATTTTTATATACATAAGAATGGAGATATCACAATGTGCGACAACTATAGGGGTATAACCAGTAACGCATATGAGATATTCTCCTCTATCCTACAAGATCGGATAGCCGCATACACTAAAGCCATCATTGGTCAATATCAGTGTGGCTTCATCCCAGGCAAATCAGCGATTGATCAGATATTCACCCTTAGGCAGGCAATGGAAAAATGTCTGGAATTTAAGATTCCATTATATCATCTATTTAAAGACTTAAAGGCCGCCTGCGACAGCATAGCCAGGGTAGAACTATATAATGCTATGAGAGAGTTCGACATTCCACACAAATTGATACGACTTTGTAAGTTGACCATGATCAACCAACGTAACTAGTCAAGTAAAAATAGTGGGATTACTGTCCAAACCAATAAACATCTTGAATGGACTCCGACAAGGGGACGGTCTGGCCTGCCTCCTCGTCAACCTAGCGTCGGAGAAAGCAATCCGCGACTCTGGAATTACAAATAGAAGGTCTATTGTCGCCAAGCCATGTCAGATATTTGTCTACGCAGATGACATCCACATCATCGGTAAATCCGATTCGGCTGTACAAGACTCCTTCATTCAGATCGATCAGGAGACACAAAAACTGGGACTGCACATTAATGAGGAAAAAACTAAGTACATGGTGGCAACTTCTGCGAAGAGAAGACCTAACGTTGGTCAAACTATCAGTGTAGTGGAGCACGAATTTGAAGTAGTGCAATCCTTTAACTACCTTGGGTCAATAGTATCAGCCGATAACAATATGGAAGAAGAAATACGCGAACGGCCGATCAATTCCAACAAAGCCTACTATGGTCTATCAAGGCTCTTTAAATCCCGAAAATTATCCAGAACATCCAAACTACTACTGTACAAGACCAAGGTCTTACCAGTACTCATGTATGGATCCGAAACCTGGGTGCTCAATAAAAGGCACTCTGAACTCTTAGCCGCGTTCGAGAGGAAAGTCTTAAGGAGAATTGTTGGCCCCGTATATGAGGGAGGACGATTCCGGAGACGCTACAACCATGAGTTGTACGTGAGCTACATTGAAGCTAATGAAAAATTAAGCTCGGTAGACTTGGGGGGAAAGAAGTCGTGGCACCGGCATGGGTGCGAGTTCTACTTCGTCCCACTAACTATCCGCAGTTCGGACAAGGTTCAGCCAGACCGAATCGTCACAAAATGTTCCACCAAATATCGCAGCACCAAAATTATCCACAAACGCGGAAGGATGAAAAGTACGCACTGGGAGAGAAACACGCTGGTTTAGTTTATTCCGTTTTATTCTCTTCGTTCTCAGCCATTATTAAATATGTTAGTGTTTTTATACTTCACTTAGAACTTATTATGTAATATTCAACTGATTTTTATAAATTTTAAACACGGTGAAACACTTCTATCTCGACACGACTTCTCTACGCTTCTCCGCCGCGCAGCGCAGAGCGGGAGCGGCAATGACCGTGGTGGTCGGCGGATATAATTTGACTCCGCGATAAACGGCTCGTTGAGCCGACTCGCTCATGGGGTGAGTTTGTGGTGTGGTGGTAGATATCCTCTCCACTAAGGAAATCGTTGTTACCTACTACCAGAGAAACGTAAAGTCTCTCTTGGTGGAATAGAAAACCAGATCTCGTAATGGAGGTCATGGTGGTATGTGTGTGATCGTTCAGATCTGTGTTGTTTACTCATGCGCGAAGGCAATGGAAAAACAAAGCAGACATGCGGAAAGGACAAAGGAATCGGGGCGATCACCGTTTATGATGTGTATCGCGGCTAAATAAATAGACGGCGATGCGTCGAAGAGATGTGCTAAAAGCTAATATGGGACGAGGGCATCATAAACGTCTTAGATGAGTGATGCCCTTGTGTAAATAGGGGAATAGCCATTGGGAAAAGGTGCTAATGGGTTGGTGGACTAAACGAATCCCTTGCTTGCATTTGTATATGCAGGGAAATTCGTTTGTGGGAAACGGATTCTATATTTGCATTGTTTATGCTTTGAATTCAATCCGGCGGCTATGCGCGAAGTCGATGATTGTTTGTTGTTTGGAGATTCAAACAAAGGAGCATTTCTGGGTAAAGTGCTTGCAGCTGTATCGATAGTTGCAAGTCATTGCAAAGCAGATTAGATGGTTATATAACGACGGTTTGTATATACCATCTGTGTCAATTGTACATGGCATCTATGGCGACGCAAGTGCCGAACTCTAGTGTGAATATTTACACTAATTGGAAATTCGGTTCTGGGTCGCTAATGCAGAGATGGATTGATACATGTATGAATGCCCTTGTAGGAAAAATTCTTTGCAGGCATTTCCAGGTAATGCATTGAAACCATTAATTATCCTTGGGAAGGAAATGTTTTTGCTGCGGGGAGATTGCGGTGCAGGTGTGGGAAGGTTGGAATTTGCCTGGCAATCGAAGGTACCGAATAGGTTTTGGTTTTATGTACCTGTATAATGGAAAGAATTCTTGTAGGGAATTTGTATGCGACGAGATGCATGAAAGGTAAGAATTCTTTTACAGGTTATATAAATATGATCTATTTGATGCGTGAAGCATTTAAGGTGCTAATGCAATTGCATTAGCGAAACTTATAAGGTTGGGTCGAAGTTATGGGGGTTCTTCAGATAAGTAACAGTGGGGTTTGGCGGAACCGCCACAGACTCCGGTGGGCGGGACACCCAGCTCGAATGAGCGAAAAGGAGTCTGCCCAGAAAACCTTTGTGGCAAGATGTTTGGAACGAGACAGCGCGGTAGACATTGTCCGCGATGGAGGGATGGCGTAGACCAGGACGCACAGAGCCTGAAAGTACCAAAATGGATGACATCGGTTCGAAATCGGACCGGTGGAGGGACTTGCTAAATAAGGCCAAGACTGGATCCAGGTTGTAGTGCCGATGGTGATGATGACCGCTTGAAAGAGACGTTACTCTGAAAGCTCATCACAAAGAGCTGACATTGAATGGCTCCCTCAGAGACCGGATTCTACTCCGATTGATTATTTTCTGTGTGGGTACTTCACATTAAGAATCTATAAAGGTAATCCGACAACAATAGACCAGTTACAAGTAAACATTCTATGGAAAATATACGCTATCACAAGAGTAACTTGCCAATGTGTTTTTGAGAATCTGCGCATCCGATTCAACAGCGTCAACATGATTGATTGATATGATTAAAATTTCCTTTTTCGTTGTTTCTGATGCAGTAAAAATATAAAAAATTGTACACATAACTTATTGCTAGACTTACACTGTAAGCCCATCATTAATGTAAGCCCATTGTTACTGAACTAGTACTATAGGACGATAATGGATGGACTTCCCGTTCCTTGCCCTATTCTTGTTCGAGCAGTCACGGCGGGTGGTCGTAAGAAGGTAATTAAAATTGTGAATACCGATAATTTAAATAAAAATATAATTCTCAAACTAAAAAATGTAAATGAAAGATTTTTCACTTCTGTAGTTATTTGTTTGTTGTACACTGAAACTAGGCATATAGTTAAGGCCCTACCTAAAGAATCAATCTTCCTTTACTTTAGCAGCAATAAATGTACAAAAAAAACTAGAAGCAAGATTATAAGTAAACATAATCTTGAGCATGGGAAATAAACTATTGAAGTAGTACGCCAAACAAGAAATACGAACAAATGTATATAGCTAGAATAGATATTAGTATAGTAACTAATCCCAGATATCAGAAAAAAAATTAATAAAAACATCTGTCGACCAAATAAACTTTAAATGCTGAAAAGTCACATTCCTTCTGTTAGCTACTGTACGATTTGTATTTAAAAAATATTATTCAGTTCATGTTTTGAACTGAAAATCAATGTTAAACTCAATAAAGGTCGTTTGTATTCAGATGGGCTTTACTGACGTTCATAGGAAACCAGTTTTCAACGGAGCATTTCGAATGAACCGACTATACAAATAAATAGATAGGTTTCGTTAATTCGAAAGCGAATAAATAAATTGAAATAAATAAAAGAAAAAAAAAAGCAACAACAAAAAACCGTAAAAATAATGCAAAAAATGCGAAAATAAAAAAGACAAGAAAGCCAATGACATTTTGTTGTGGTTACCTTTCATTTAATTTGTAGTTTTTAGTTTTTTTCGCTTTTCTATTGAAACTATTTGTACAGGATGCTGATGACTGTTTCGAGGAGGAACAATTCTGCAACGATGTTTTAGCTGAACCAGTTGTTGTTGCTGTATTTGTAATTGCAGTCCTATTATAATCCGTTGGTGCACTTAATTGTCGATTAAATTCAGCTTTTCTTCGTGTTATATCAGTTAGACATAATTTATTAAGGTGTCCATTACTAGATAAAGAATTCTTTGGTGATAAATTCAAATTTGTATTCGTTCTACAATTAATATTATGCTGTTCACACGGTATATTGCAGCTTTTATTAATTTTTGTACGTTTATTCCTGCATAAAGTATCTCTTGATTCGGTTCGAACACGAGGCCGATATGTTGGATAGGTCTTAACAGAACCGTTAGCTAGTAATAATGGCCTACTGTTTGGTGTTAATGATCCAGTTGATGGACCCGACTGTCCGCCGCCACCGCCACCGCCTCCGCTGCCACAAACACCGGATTGTGAACTTTTTTTCTCGTCTAAATATAAATTCAAATATTTATCACTCGGATGTAATGAGTTATCGGACACAGCATTCGATTTAACAATTATTTGATTTTTCTTTTTCACATTACCGGCCGCTTTAAGGGAGAAGTTGCGTAATTTTTTTGAATGCTCCTTAATTTTATTCGCTTTCAATATCGATGGACTATTAGCGATACATTTAAATATATACGTTTTATTATTTATTAATGAATGATTCTTATTATTCGAACTATTGCTGTTGCTGTTGTTGTTTGGGAAATCACTCTTAAGACCACTATTATGTTTTCCATATATATTGCAATCACTATAATGACTTTTTAGCACCAAATGATTATCATCTAAGTGACTATACCGTGTTATTGGATCCGAATTACTGAAATTATGCGCAACGATCTTCTTGAAGCCGCTATATGAGTATACATTCGAATCGGCACTATGGAAATCCGGAAAATTCCTGTGATCATCACCAGCGACAACAGCTACACTACTGCCCGTGCCACAACTATTATGACTACTACTATTTACAATGCTCGTACAGTCCAAGCGATGTTTGTTAGCTGACGACTGACCATTGTAATAACTATCATACGAATATTGTTTTCCGGTAGCATTGATATCGATCGTACAGACGGCTGGATCATCTTGGAAAACACTAGGCAGATCCGAACCGGGGGTGTTGTTTACGATGTGATCATATAGTAGGGATTCACTGTCATCCCCATCGACGTTTCTTAAACTAATTCTATTTATATTTCGGGTACATTTAAGGGATTCACAGCTACACGAGATAGACTTTTGTAAATTTAAAGCCTTACTAATATGACTTGTGGGGATTGTGTTGTTGATATTGTTGCCGTGGCTGGTGTTGTGAGCGCTGGTGAGGTTAATCAGAGACTGCCGCAGCAAATGATGACTCAAATTTTGCTGATCGCTCGAATTTTCTCCGCTGGAAATAAACAAAATAAAAATAAAAGAGAGTTGGGCATGATACTAATTTGTGTTATTCTTTTTGCATTTGTATGTGTCGGCATATGATCTGTAATATTGTTATACGCCGAATGATAGTTTATACGGCGATCGCACACTGCCTTCTGCCTACAACCAGTAGGTGGTACAGATCAGCCTCTTTTGAAAAGGTATCTACGTGTTGGTGTATATTTGTGCATGTATAAACAATAACAAAAAAATGTCTGTATAACAAATTTAAATCTACATAAATTTAAACCGTTTAATTAATAAATAATTGTTGCAAATTCCAAACATGCTGCGTGAACTGATACAATTTCAATAAAGCTCGAATGCACAAGCAGAAGTTGTATAGCAACATTCCATGCTAACTTATAAATTAGAAATCCAAATTATGTATATGTACTGTACATTCAGGCGGATCATTAACACACAATAGGTGGCATCTAAATTTGCTGAATGTGTCCGATCAATTGAAAAATGTGGAGCACTTTTCTGCAAGGGCAACCCCCGTGTGTACTCAAGGAAAAGAAACGAATGTGTATATTGAAGCTTCATTTTGTTGCTGTTTTTTATTTCTTTTCTTTATTTTATATTGATTTTGTTCGGTTTTCCTTCTTAGCTTTTATAAACAAAATTTCTCTCAACATGAGCGAATAAATTATATCATTCCTTAATTTGTCTTAATACTAAATTCCTTATTGTTGTTGTTTACGTTATTATTGTGTAAGATAAATTGCGATAATGGAACAAAATTAAAGAGTAATTTAAAGGAAGACAGTTGAGTTTGAAATAAATAATGGCCAGTGAAATTTCATCTCGATTAATTTCCATAAAGCATTCCGGATAATTGTTATATTATCGTTACTTTTTTTCATTTGGTAATTTATGTGCACACTAACTTGTTTTGTTTATAATATATTGAGTTTATTTATTTACAATATCAATAAAAATTTGCGCATATTATTTAATTTTATTGTTAAATTATTATTACTATTTTGCATTTATATTTATTATTATTTTTCATTAATTAATTTTTTGCCATTGTTAATTTATGTATACACTAACTTGTTTT
Organism: Microdon myrmicae; assembly: GCA_963931805.1. Taxonomy (NCBI): domain Eukaryota; kingdom Metazoa; phylum Arthropoda; class Insecta; order Diptera; family Syrphidae; genus Microdon; species Microdon myrmicae. The sequence goes on from OZ007496.1 coordinate 54,061,356, forward strand.
GTTTATAATATATTGAGTTTATTTATTTACAATATCAATAAAAATTTGCGCATATTATTTAATTTTATTGTTAAATTATTATTACTATTTTGCATTTATATTTATTATTATTTTTCATTAATTAATTTTTTGCCATTGTTAATTTATGTATACACTAACTTGTTTTCTTTGTAATATATTGAGTTTATTTATTTACAATATCAATAAAAAATTGCGCATATTATTTAATTTTATTGTTAAATTATTACTATTATTTTGCATTTCTATTTATTATTATTTTTCATTAATTAATTTTTTGCATTTGTTAATTTATGTACACACTAACTTGTTTTGTTTATAATATATTGACGTTAGTTATTTACAATATCAATACAAAATTCCGCATATTATTTAATTTTATTCTTAAATTATTATTATATTATTATATTACTACTTTTCATTTATTATTTTTCCCATTTTCATTTATTAATTTTTTTTTTTTTTTTTTTTTTTTTTTTTTTTTTTTTTCTCGGGAGAGGCGAACCTATAACGCCGAGTGGGCGCACCGAGATGCCACCAAATAACTATTGCAGTTCTTTTTGAACAGTTGCAGGTTGTAACGCTCCGGCGCCACTTGCGTGGGAAGGGAGTTCCACAGCTTCCCCGCTCTGTAACGGAACGAGTTCTAATGCAGGGATGTTCACGCCGTCGGGAGATGAACCACAAACGGGTGCGATCTGTCGGATTGTCTTGCGGAGCGCATGTAAGCCGAATTGCATGGAACAATACCACGAATCTCCGAAGAACAGTACCCGCGATAATATCTGTAAAACAGACAGGAGTCGGCTACGTGCCTTCGTTGTAATTGCGGCTGTAGTCCCATCGTCAGCGCCGAGTCCCCGATCAGGCGGATCGCTCGTTTCTGTATGCTCTCAAGTAGGTCGAGGGTATGTTTAGGAACAGATCTCCAAACATGACAGCAATATTCGAGCGCGGGTCTAATTTGGGATTTGTATAGGAGAAGTAGTTGGGCCGGAGTAAAATATTTCTTGGCTCTAAAAAGAAACTCTGTTTTCCTGAGGCTGACCTGGCGATGCTCGACACGTGTTTTGCCATCGAATCATCACTAATCATCGAACTGATCATCAATTTATTCAGTAAACTCAACATTTTCATCATGGTTAAGTACACGAACGAACAACGTCTGCAAATTATAAAAATTTACTACAGAAAAAAAGTTTTCAAATCCCTCTTAGAAATCCCTATACACAGGCCTAGACGCCGAGCAATTTTAAATTTTCCCCAGCCTCGAGGGCCCGGCCATTCATCATCAGCTGTGGAACCGATGATCCACTTTTCTTTGTGAATGTTGTATATTGTGTCTTCGCTGCATTGAAGTCGACGAGATTGGCCCTTCCCCACTGCAGGACCCTATCTAGATCCCGATTTAGAGAGTCAGTCTGTCTACATCTCAGCTGATGCGACGCAGATGCACCAATTGGCCGAACACTCGAAAAGGAGGAAACAAGCGTATTATCATCCGAAAACCTGAACACATTGTTATCCGTTGTCTTCAACAAATCATTTATGTGACACAAAAACTGGGTTGGAGCTAGGATACAGATCCGAACACTCGCCGTCTGTTACGGCCACAACCACCCATCCCATAAAAATTACCCTTTTGGAGCTAGTCTCCACCACTAACGGCGATACACGCCAAAAACATCCACTTGAAGGATTTGACATAATGCTAAATCAAAGCATTACCCCATACACCTCGTCCCGCATAAATTGATAGCAAGCAAATCGAACTAAACGTTCAATTTGCACTAATCAATTAAACTCCAAGCAAATTGAACTAAACGTTCAATTTGCTCACATAAAAAAAAAAAAAACTTGAAAATATAATCAGTGAACCAAGGGTTCACCCAACAAAAACTCCTAAAAGGCAAATGTGCGGACCAGATGCCGTCTTTCAAACAAAACCACTGAGTATCATAAAAAATTGCGCGCCAGCAATTTTACGAGACCTCAGAAAAATGGTTATCTAAAACAATTAAAACAACCAACGCCAGTTTCCGTTTTAACAAAATTATTATTATTATTATTATTTATTACAATGCAAGTAAATTACATGGTAACTTAAAACTAATAGCACTAGCGACTAAGGCTTTCGGCTAGCATTTAACAAAATTAAGTTAAAACAAACAAAAGGAAAATATTCGCCTTTGTATCGATTCCCCACGGAAAAGATTCTTGCCCATTCGGCTACAATAAACAACATAGAGAATCAGAAATGCTCATTAGCACAATTCTCTATTTGTATTCCCTATCGTATTCTTACAAAAGGGATCCTTGCCGAGTCGGCTAGAACAAACAACAGGCATCATAAAACGAATTACACATTCGTTTAGCGCATATCAACATAGAGGATTATAAATGTGCATTCGCACGATCCTCTGTTGATTTTTCCCTTTGTGTTTCCGCGTTTGATCCCAAGCCGGGAAAGATAAAGAAAGAAATGCCATATCCTTCGATCTTCAGGATGAAGAAAAAACAGGTCTTCGTTTGAGAGTTTGGTTTTTGAATCTCGACCGAGACGGCGAGACTTTTCCGAGTTGTGTTTGGAATTTCGATCGAGACGGTCTTGAAGTGGTGCGTGGGGTTGAGTGAGAATAAAAACGTATAATTTGTTGAAGAGCGTTTTAGTGAAATTAAAACGGAAAATAGTTGAGTTGTTAAAGATTTCTTTAATAAAGAAGAAACTAAAGTGTGTCTTTGTTCCCATACGTACTAAGATAGTAACATTAAAGTTTAGTTAAATAAAGAAAAGAAAAAAAAAACAAAGAGTGTTTTAATTTTAAGGGTGTGACAAGTGTGTGTGGTGTTTAAACTAAGGGTGACGAACAAGTCCTCACACGTCCACAACAACCCGGATCGATCGATTCTCGAGGAAGCTCCTCGTCCAGTCCCAAAGCTGTTAGGTAAGTCCGTATGAATGAAGTTTGCTCAGCAATGCCTCGTGCCAGACACGGTCAAAAGCCTTGGAGATATCTAATGCGACCGCCCTTGACTCACCATGCCGTTCAATCGCAGATGTCCATATATCGGTTATAAGTGTCAAAAGGTCTCCCTTGGACCGCCTGCCACGGAATCCGTATTGACGATCATTCAGAAGTCCGTTGCACTCCAAATACTTAACTAACTCTGTATTGGTGACTTTTTCCATTACCTTAGATAACACAGATAGTAATGCTTATGGCCGGTAATTTTGTGGGAGACACTTTTTTCTCGTCTTTGGGATTGGCTGAACTCGACCGATCTCGACCTCGAAAGGTCCTCCGTGCATAAGATAAGCGGAAGAGTCTGCCATTGTTCTGGATCACAGTTCTTAAGGACTATTGCTGGTATTCCGTCCGGGCTGGTTGCCATCCTACAATCCAGTTCACGTAGAATGCGTTGAATAGTGCAATCTCACATCCCGTATCGAAGACTGTACCGGCGAGATCACAGATGGCTCCAAAAGACCGGGATCGAGGTCAATTTCGGAAAACTTCGGAGAATTCGCGGAAAATAAATTCGCGAACACATTAGCTTTATCCTTTGAATTCGTGACTAACGTCCCGCTGTCTCTCACCAACGGAGGGAAGGAGGAGGATGCGAAGTTACTGCTGACAGCTTTTGCCATTGACCAGAAGAAGCGTGAACCAGTTGGGCACCGAAGGAGTTTATTGATCACCCTGTCGTTGTGAGCCTTCTTCGCGGTATCAATCGCCTGCTTAAAAGCTCTATTTTGGCCGCTGTAATCTGCTCGCATTGTTTATCAAACCAAGGTTTATCAGACGAACTTCGTTTGATGGAATGTGAAATATACATCTCCATCCCCAGAAGAATAATCTCTGATACCGACTCCGCGCAAGTGTTAACATTGGAGTCTCCGAAGCACACCACCGACCATGGAAAGGATGTGAACAAATCTCGCAAATCGTCCCAGTTAGCAGCCCCATACTTTCAGACATGGCGAAGCTGCCCAGGCCGCTTTTTCGCTTGACATGCAAGTGCTGGCGCGACAGATACCAAGCAGTGATCTGAGTTTCACAGTGGCGCAGAAACCTCTACGGTATAAATACTCTGTTCGGGTGTCAAAAACAGATCCAGAGTGTTCGCACAATCGCCTCGGGCATCCGGCACTCGCATCGGTTCCTCCATGAGTTGAGTCAAGTTGTGGCTTACAGCAAAAATCTCCCCCGACCACCAAGCCTCGTTGGTTTTGTTAGAATGTAACAACCAGTCGGAATTGTGCACATTAAAATCAACAAGGACAACAATTTCAGAAGCTGGGTGGTTGATCTGTATCCACTCGACGGTATGTGAAAGATGTTCGAAGAATGTCGCCAGTCGATCGTCATTCGAGGAGCGGTAAGGACTGCAAAGAAATTTAAAGAAATTCCTCAGCACGACCCTCAACCATATGATATCCATATTATTGGCTTTCAACACCCCCATCCTCTGGCAAGCCTGATCGGACCGCGCGAAGTCGCAGACTTCGCCTTTAAAACGGAATCTCGAATGTAAGTCGTATCCTGAGCAACGAAGATATGTCGAATCGGTTAAAGAATCGACCTGGGTCTCAGTTAGGGCAAGGACATCAGGTTTCGTTGTTTGCAAATATTGGTGGACGGCGTTTATATTCGTATCGGTGAAACCGACGCCTCTGGTGTCACAAAATGCCATCACCAGTCGAGTGTGGGCAGAGCCTCGAGAGCGAGCACGGTTATGCTATGACAAACCTCTTAAAGTTATGTTATTTATCATGATATCTGCATGATGTTCCCCCTGACATACTCCCCCAGAGATCCGAATGGGAGACTAGTTTACCTCCGGAATTCTTTATATCAGAAGGTACCATCATGACTTATCTCCGTGTCAGTCCGGGCCATCAACCACACATTCGAAACTCCGTCATAGATTTCTCTCGACGATATCGCGGAATGTACAGTTGACGGGGTGGTATCTCACCTTGGGACCGACTACCACCTAACCAACCTTTTCTCGAGTCGGTCCATCAGCCAAGCTCCGAAAGATGGCCAGGGACTACTCCCGACCATTTCACGGAGCCTAAAGCTTGATGGGGTGGTATTTCATCGCGCGCACAGGGCGTTGGGACCCCACCTACAACTCGGCCTTTAGTCGCCTCTTACGATAAACCGACCTAGCTGTGAGTATATTCTAACGCCCGACTCACAGGGTTTGTTATTATTTTTCATTCATTAATTTTTTACATTTTCATTTATTATTGTTCATCAATTAATTTTTTACATTTTCATTTATTATTATGACGATTTCAGATTGGTCGTTAACAATGTTTCAATATCAGGTGCTTGGTCCTAAAATAAAACACATTAATTCTACAAATATATCGAAAACCTCAACAACCTAACACGGATTCTCATCGGTAGCTGTTGCGATACTCAAGATTACTGCAAGTTTGTCAGGTTCAGTATCGCTTTCCGAAAGAGCTTCACCTTCCTCTTCATCAACATCATCGTCCATCTTCATGGAAAATGTTCTGTTATAACAAAGGCATCTCCGTAATACCACCGGCAAATCCAGGCAAATTACCCAAGCAACCCAAACTCTTACGCGACCAAAGAACACTTTCGGTCACCCGGGTCCTCCCCCGCATCTGCGGGAGTTGCACCATCTATCTACTCTTACCGTACGAACGGTGTCTTGCAGGCAAATCCCCTTTCGACGGATAGGCTTGTGAGAGTTGGAAGACTCCAAACGGCGACTAGTACCCTTATAACGATGTTGATTTTTGCACCTACGCGCGTACAAAAGAGGATTTTGAAGTACCCTTAAATGTCAGAGTACAGTGCGAGCGGACGTACAGGAAGTAGATAAGGAAAGGAGCGTTCGATGTATCAATGTTTCATCTACAGTTACTAATCTGCGCAGAAACTCATCTGGGTTGCGACGCATGCGCAGCAAAAGTTCTTACTGAAAAAAAAATGCGGCACCCATCTCTCAGATATATTTTCATACCCAATTTGATTAATTTTTTGTTTTTGAAAGGCGATTATCATCATCATCATCATCGGCACTGCAACCGGGATCCGGTCTTGGCCTTATTTAGCAAGTCTCTCCACCGGTATCCGGTTCATATCCGAGACTTGTTAAATTGTCCATAATAATTTGTTTTTCCGGGCAAGGTTATTAGCCTTTCATACCCAATTTATCATGCATAATTGAAACATGAAACAAATTGAAAATTTACAGATACTTAGTGTGGAATGATGCTTACTAAAAACAGGTCATTCGTGATACTACGCCATCGTAGGAGTTTCTAAGGACTTATTGACCTACCCTCGTATATCATTAAATATTAGATATTTGAAACAGATGAAAAAAATTTCAAACCATGTCATTTCCATTGAATATTTGCCAAATATAATTAACTTTTATTGCAGAACCCTTCGCAAGTTTTTCTCTTCCCTTTTGCCTGATGAGACTCAAGGCACTTTATTGTTTAATATCTCAAATAGCATCTCGAATATCGTAGACAGTATTTTCTTTCATTGTCGCAGGCGTTTCTAAGGACTTATCGACCTACCCTTGTATTTTACTATTTATTGGCCTGTAGGAACCCGGAAGTTAATGGCCTCACTGACTCGACTCTGCTATCGTTCCCTATCGTGTGCACTCTCCTTCCATGCTTGACCATCCGATCCGACCTCCTCGAGGTCAAACCTTACATTGTCCTCCCATCTCCGTCCCGGCCGTCCTGTCGGTCTCTTTCCCATTGGTCTACCGTCAACAATTCTACGCACGGTCCTATCGTTGCCCATTCGCGCTACATGTCCGACCCATCTTAATTGTCGCGACCTGATTACTCTCACTATTTTAGGTTTGCGGTACAGCTCTTCCAATTCGTGGTTGTGGAGTTTGCTTCATTGTCCTGCGTCCTCGTCATAAAGATACCCCTTATAACTTTATTCTCGAATACGCGGAATTAGTTTTTTCCCCGTTTTGTGTGAGATGTTTCGCATCCGTATAGAGCCATCGGCATGATTATGGTTCTATAGATACGGAGCTTTATGTTACGTGGTAGCAGTTTGGATTTCAGCAGTTTACTGACTGTGTGCCAACTAGCGTTTCCGGAGTGTAGTCTTTTGTTAATTTCCTTCGATATTTCGTTACTGGCCGTCAGTATCGTTCCCAGATATTTAAATTCCTTAACAAATGTCTTGCCTCTAAAGCTAATATGTGTTCCCTGGTGTACACCGGCTCTCCCTGTAATCATGAATTTTGTTTTGTCTTCATTTATTTCTAGGCTCACCTCTTCTACCGCTTGGATAATGATTTTACTGTTTTTACTTACAGTTTCTAGATTATCGCCCAAAACGGCGATGTCATCCGCATATGCGAGCACTTGTGTGAACTCATTCAGGGATGATCCGGACATCTTGTCGTCTTGTACCTTTATGATAACATACTCGAGCACAAGGTTAAAAAGACATGGTGAGAAGCTATCTCCCTGCTTTAGGTCACCCGGGATTTCAATTTGTCTGTGAGGTGATTTTCTATTCTAACGCGGCATATTTTTTCGGGATTCCCAGCTCAACTACAATATGTACGTATGTATGTCAACGAACAGTTGATGAACCGTCTCTCCGTATTCCCACTTCTTTTCCAACAGTTGCCTTATTGTGAACATTTGGTCGCTTGTTGACCGGTTCCTACGGAATCCGCATTGGTAGTCTCCCAGTATTTCTTCTGCGTACGATGTTATTCCCGGCGGTATGACATTTGTTAGTATTTTGTATGTGGTTGGGAGAAATGATATTCCTCTGTAGTTTTCGCAGTCAGATCTGGCGTGTTTTTTGAAAATGGGGACGACTGTTGATGGTTGATGGTTGAATGGTTTTCCATTCTTCCGGAGTGACTTCTTAATCCCATATTATTTTGATGAGCTGATGGACGGACGTCTTTCCTCCATGCTTCACAAGCTCTGCCAGTATGTAGTCAACTCCGGGAGCCTTGTTGTTTTTCAATCGATTTATTGCGTCTACAACTTCGGCTCTGGGATGTGACGCTCGGCTGTATGTACGTCTGGTGCGTTTATTTGTGATTGATGGGTGCGCACATTGAGCAGGTTTTCAAAGTACTGCTTCCACGCTATCACGATATTGTTGGTTTCTTTGACCAGACAGCCGTTTGTATCTCGAACTATGCCATTTCTAATTGAATTTATGCCGCCATACACACCTCTGGTGTTCTTTGCTTTGGCGATTTCTAGGATTTGTTCAATCCGAGTCTTCTCCCATTAGCGTTTCTTGCGTTTGAAGAGTCTCATTGTCTCTTTCCGAATTGTCGCGTATCTTTACGTTGACTTCATCATATATTTCTAAGTGGATCTTCGATCTTCGCCCTACACACCTAACCTTGTGTATTGGTCTTAAATGCCTGGACATTATAACAACGATGCTGTAACGGAGTAAGACTAAAAATACTACACTCTCCCACAGGTAGCAGCAACTTTTGGGCGTGAAAAATATCCAAAACTCGGTCTCCACGTTCATTTCTTCGCCTATAGTCGATGACAGACCAGTCGCCAACGCAATCGAAAAAGCGAATCTGCTTGTAGCCAACTGAATACTGCCCCAACTCAACTTGACATCAAGCAGCACACCATGTGCCAGATTCACTTTCTGGTATTGATGCCCGAGGACTGATAGAGCTGAAGATTAACAAATCCACTGGCCCAGATGGCATTACACCAATTCTCCTGAAAAGTTCTTCTTCACTCGTGAAACCGCTGCGGAGGCTCTTCTATCTGTTCTATTCATCTGGCCAATTCTCAAAGTAGATGGAAGTCAGTGAAAATTCAACCAATTCCATCCACCTCCTCTAATCGGCCCATTGCCCTAACGTCTGCTATGTCGAAGGTTTTGGAATCACCCGTTAACTTTCGAAATATCTGGAATCATATGATCTTTCTAATGACCGCCAATATGGCGATCATAGCAACAGATTCATAGGAGATCTGTTGGAGTATCTTACTGGAAAATGAAAAAATGGAAGTACTTCGTCCACTACTTCGGTGAAAGCAAGGTTGTTGCATTGAATATTGCAAAAGCGTTAGACAGAGTTTGGCATCCTACCCTTTTGTCGAAATTACATTCCTATGGAGTGGACAGTTCACTAATCCGATGGATAAGAGACTATATTTCTGTCCGGTAAATCCAAGTGGTTCTGGGTGGTATCAAATCCGCCTCCCATCAAATTAATGCAGGTGTTGCCCAGCGGTCTCACCCATTATCTTGCCCATTTTAATATATGATCTGTTGTCCATTATTCACAACTCAATTCACTCGTTCGCTGAAAATATCAGGTTGAGTTTCTTATACACATACGAGCATTCCCAACCAAACTCTTCGAATGTCATTAGCAATCGTTCAGTTATGCTTAATACATTGAATTCCGACCTCAACTAGATATATCAATGGGGATTACCTAACCGAGTAGAATTCAATGCCTTAAAAACTCAGTGCTGTCTCTTCAAAGGCGAACCCCTAAGTAAATATACTGTCGACGAACGACATTGTCATCGTTGAAGCTGGGGAACTATGAATCCTCAGCTGTCGAATAATCAGCACTCCTATTGAAACGACCACATATTGGAAACTGGACAAAGAGCAGCCAAATACTAGATGCGGGAGTTCTTAAGATATGCAAAAACCGCTTCACTCCATTCAACCTGGCCACTATTTACCCAGCGTACATTCGTCCTAAAATGGAATTCAATTTCCACATTTGGTCAGACGTATTCAAAATTGCGCTACACGTGCTCGATAGGATGCAAAAAGAGCAGTGGAATTTATTGAGGATTCACATGTAAATCGATCAATTTCATCGTTAGATCATAGCAATCTGTTCCGCCTTTCCAAACATTTTACCAGGAGCAATGAAACCCATTGCTGATGCAGACAAGTCTTTCGATTCCATCGTAAGAACATAGGCGTAACGTATCCTGCCTCTCTCATTGCGATACTATCAAGCCAATCCATTCCGAAAAACTCCTAGGCCTTACCTGTCGACATTTTCACTTTAAGTGAAACGAACTTAATCCCAGCATTCACAAGCAGGAACTGTTTCCCCCCACGTTCACCAGCTTCCACGATGACCTCCTCAACCATACTTCTGACTTTTCCCCCAGCCAAGGAGTGCTCATCACTGCCCATAACAGCCGCGAGTCGTCACTTGTCAGTTTCCCTACCTCCTTCAAGGTGGACTTGGTGACTGTCAAAATCGCTCATCCTCGAAAATCAATCTTTGTCATGTGCTTCTATATCTTGTCATCCCAGCCTATTGAAGTTTACGAGCTAGCTCTTAATGCTATCGACCATATAATTGAGTTGAGTAATTGCGATTGCGGCATCATCATATTCGTAGATTTAAATCTTCCACAACTCAATTGGGCATTATCTGATGATCATTCACATTTGACCTCTCACCCCACCGCGGCCAAGGAATGTCTCTTCATTGATCGACTAGATAATTCTACTCTCTCTCACAGCAGCAGCGTTCGAAACGTTTTGGGTAGGCAGCTGGACCTCATCTTTACAACAGACCCTATCAATACATCTGTCTCACCCAGCACCTTCGTTTTCACATTTATAGACAACCACCACCCCCTCTTCTCGTGACCATCTTCCGAGTACCCCCGCCCCCCCCCCCCCCCCGCACCCAATCACTACACCTGCGATTTCCATAAAACTAACTTTCACCTCATCAACGGCGACGTAAGCAGCCTTTCGTTCAACTACGATCACCTATCCGTCGAAGATACCATCACCCACTTATATATCAAAACAAAATTCCGCACTTCTAAACCGAAATCCTTTGCTCTATTACCCTGTTCGTTTCCTACTCTAGACAAAGAACATCAACCCCGTTCTCTCTATGGTACAATCACAAGCTTCGTTCCCTGTGAAACAAAAGGAATAACTTATGGATTACCTTCTCTCGGAATCGAACTATTCCCGACTACTCCAACTTTCTGGTCTTTTACATCTAATTTACGAAACTTTACGACACCGTTTATCGCAACTATCTTACCCGAACTCAGACCAATCTCAAAAATGACCCCAAAACTTTCTTTCAGTTCGCCAATCATAAACGTAAATCTGATGGTTACCCCGTATCGCTTACGTTATACGCGCATACCTTATCTGATCCTGTTACTACTACTAACCTCTGCGTCACTCACTGCAATCAGTCATTCACAAATGATTCCTTTGTCCCTGACCCGACATACTTCAACTACCTGCCTAACTTTTCCTTCGGGCCACTTCTCCACAACTCCTTTGATGCGCGCTTAATTGTATCTAAGCTCCTGCAACTCAAAGACGTATTTACACCGGGCCCTGATGGTATCCCTGCAATTGTCCTCAAGAAATGCTCACCCATTCTCTCTGTTCCCTTCTCACTGATCTTCAATCTCTCACTCTCTCAAGGCGTATTCCTCTACATTTGGAAAACCTCCTTCATCACCTGCATCCACAAGAAAGGTCCCAAAAACAATGTCGCGAACTACCGCCCCATCGCCAAACTGTCCCACTTACCCAAGACTCTCGAAGCATTCTATATGAATCTCTTAGTTCTCGTTGCATATCTTTTATTTCACCAATGCAACATAGTTTTTTCAATAGCCGACCAACCTTGTTGAGTTCACTTCCTTTACACTCTCAGCACTAGAGCATTGTAAGGACGTCGACATGGTCTCAATCGACCTCAGTAAAGCATTCGACAAAATCTCTCACAATCTAATTCTCTTCAAATTATTCGCCCTCGGCTTGCTGAAATGGATTTCTTCCTATCTAAAGGATCGATTTTATTCCGTTCGGTTTGGGTCCATGATATCCAATCCCTCCCTTGCCACGTCTGGAGTCCCTCATGGTAGTCACCTGGGCCCTCTCCTATTTATACTTGATAAGATCATTAAAATTCCAGCTTGTCCCTAGGGTCATTAAAAATTCCAGCTTGTCCCTATATACCGATATATACAAGATCATCATGTCACCACTTGATTTTGCACTGCTGCAATCTGACCTTGACAACTTATTGACTTGGTGTGACAAAAATTACCTCATACTAAACATCGCCAAATGCCAATCTATAACATTTTCCTGTAAGTGTATTCACTCATCCGTGCGTCCCTATTCCCTTCAGAAACCAACCCCTGACCATTGTCCAATCTATTCGAGATCTTGAGATCCATTACGACAGGGAACTTAACTTCCCCCTCTTACACTCACGAAACGATCCGGAAAGTCAATTCTGCTCTTGGGTTCGTGAAAAGATGGTCTAAGGAACACTCCGATCCCTACGTAACTCGATTCCTTTACCATACTTTCGTCCGTCCACTGCTAGATTATGCTAGCCAGGTATGGTCCCCTCATCACCAGACCCATATGCGTAGAATCGCTCTCTCTTCCTTCGGTTCGCTCTCCGGGGGCTGGGATGGGAAACCCCATTTTTGTCCTTCCCCCGTACATTAACCGTCTCAAAATAAATTAACCTCGGAACCCTTGAGAAGCGCAGGGTGGTGTCTGACATAGTGTTCATTCATCGGGTCTTCTCCGTCTAGGCCGACTGCGTCTACCTCTTTAACTTAATTCCTCTGAACACAAACCCCCGAAATACGCGTAAGCCCCGGTTTCTATACATCCCCTCTCACTGAACCTCTTATGGGCTCAACGAACCGCTTTCGCGGATGGTGAGAAATGTCAACTCCAATTCCACCCTGTTCGACTTCGACCTCTCTACCCATACTCTCAAACACCGCCTCCTAAACCATTCTCACCACAAATAATAAGCGGTACACTTTACTATAACCTGCCCCCACCTCTCGCCGCTACTCCTGCCTTCTTAATTTATCCTGGATACGTTAGGTTAAGATTTGTTATGATAGTTCTTAAGCTCTCTAGTTTGTAACTTATATACACTTTAGGTTTTAAATACTTATATTGCTTGAATTAAGCCAATAAATGAGGTGGTAGCCCCACTAAACTAATAACTGTCTTCAGTGCAATCATCCACATTCCCCAGCAAATACGCTGATTAGAAACCGTACAAAGACCTGCTTCAATTTATATTGGAAGATTAATCGGTTCCTACGATATGGGAGGCCTGTATTATTTGAAGTCAGCCTATATTTCCAAAACCATCGGGAACCGGTCACCGAGCAAAATTATAAGAGGGCTTGGAACATACTAGTCAAACATTATGACAATGCTTGCGCTTTAGGTGATCTTTTACAAATATTCGCCTTGTGACAAGCATCTGCTGCCCGCTTACGTCGCTGCAGAATGCTACATATGACGCAATAGAGCCTCTAAAGACACTTGGTCAACCCGTAAAAGACAAGAACGACATATTCGTCTATCCGATAATACAACGGATCATCACATTGAGCGTGATTCCCAAACATCCCAAGGAGAACCTGTCGAACACAAGCGGCTCGACACCTTCTTGAAAACATGCAACGATACCTTAGAGTTCGTCGATCTGCCCAAACATTCAGCGTATCCGAATAATTAAGTCCAGAAGAAGACCACCAGCTACAACACTATCTCGAAGTCGCAAGCAGTCATGGCGCACATCTCGGCGCGTACAGCATCCCAGCTTCCTCCGATGCAACAAGTTTCCTGCTCATTCTGCGAAGTATCGTATTACGTATTTAGAGCTCTCGCGCCTAAAGGACGTAATTTCATCGTAGACCAAAAGAATTTCTGCTTCAATTGTTTAGGCCCACACTTTCAGTGCGACTGCCGCTCGATCAAGTCCTTCATGCAATGTCAAGAACGAATCACATTCTGCTGCACATAAAAACTACATTGACCGAAGCTATACCCTTATCGCAAAATCAAGAGACAGGTACAAGACCCACCTCTCAAGTCGAAGAAAAATCGAGAGTGCACGCTTTTCCTCAACAGTCGATACTGCCGGCTGCCGCGCGAGTGGTCGAATCAATCGGAATTACAATGTAAGGACGAAGTTCGTGCCCTGGTGTTCTCATGTTCAGAGGCCACCTTCATCTCAGATCCATTCGCTCAGCAACTGCGCCTTTGACACCAACATCATTGGTTCCAGTATACGGTGTCAAAGATGCTCGTTGCCTAACGGCAAAGGCCCAAGAATGGTTGCGATACTGCCTCAATTTAATAGTTCCAAAAAATGTTGAATCTCACACTGCTTATCTTCTTGCATCTTTCGAATTACACATGCTTTCTAAAAACAGACCACTAGCGATGCTACAAGCACCATCATAGGCATTTCTAAGGACTTATTGACCTACTCTCGTATCTTATTTAAGATCGCAAGCAGGGAAATCCTGTGTAACATGTAATCAACGTTCACCATTGGCAAAATCGCCTCATATTACCGTAGTGTAACCTAAAACGGTTTAATGGGTGATTGGTTTCTCAGAAGACCAAATGCGATAAAGTAAAAACATAAGACGTTTTATTTCAATCGAGACCGCTATAATGGTGTTGTGAATGTGGTAGCGACGCGTCACGTTAGGTCCAGGAGAGACGCCGACCTGGCACATTTTGGGATTCCAAAAAATACGCGTTGATCGGAAAATAATTACCTGACCCCTGGGAAGACACGGCATCAAGGAAAAAACCCAGCTAATTACCGCCAGACGCTGAACAATAATAAAAAAGAAAAGAGTATCGGTCGGATACTCAGGCAGATGCTGCAACAAAGTAACATTGTGTCCACTTCCAAAGGAAGTACTAATGGGAAGACGCGATACAGTATAACTATGTGCGGCAGCTGCTCATTGGCAATGACGCATGGCATTGATGGCCATGTGCAAAAATAGTATTCATAGGTGGTTTGAAAAGTTCCCGACCTCAGTGTGAAGTTAGCAATACTCTTCAATAAAAGCAATACTCTTCAATAAAAGCTAGTGTCAGCCATTTTGGATGCGTAGTTTTTATTTGACAGTCGTTTGAGTGAGTCGATGCGTGTTTTTGTGAAAATGGACAAAATTGAGTATCGAGCAGTGATTAATTTTTTGTTTTTGAAAGGCGATTATCATCATCATCATCATCGGCACTGCAACCGGGAACCGGTCTTGGCCTTATTTAGCAAGTCTCTCCACCGGTATCCGGTCATTATCCGAGACTTGTTAAATGGTCCATAATCATTTGGTTTTCCGGGGAAGGTTATTAGCCTTGCGCCAACCGTTCTCAGGATGTTTAAAAGGCAATCATCATCACCATCGGCACTACATCCGGGATTCGGTCTTGGCTTTATTTAACAAATCTCTCCACCGGTCCCGATTTCGAGCCGATGTCATCCAGTTTGGCACTCCCAGACTCTGGGCGTCCTGGTCTACGCCATTCCTCCATCGCAGACAACATCTGCCGCGCTGTCTCCTTCTATACATCCTGCCACAAAGGACTTTCCGGGCAGGCTCCTCTTCGCTCATTCGAGCTAGGTGTCCCGCCCACCGGAGTCTACCGACCTTGATTTTTCTTACAACAATAGCTTCAAGGCAGATTGCATACATGTCATGGTTGTAGAGTCTCCGGAATCGTCCTCCCTCACATACAGGGCCAACAATTCTCATTAAGGCCTTTCCCTGGAACGCGGCTAAGAGTTCAGAGTGCCTCTTATTGAGCACCCAGGTCTCGGATCCATACATGAGTACTGGTAAGACCATAGTCTTGTACAATAGTAGCTTGGATGTTCTGGAGTAATTTCGAGATTTAAAGAGCCCTAATCGACCATTGTAGGTTTTGTTGGATTTGATCAGCCGTTCGCGTATTTCTTCTTCCATATTGTTATCGGCTGATACTATTGACCCAAGGTAGTTAAAGGATTGCATTACTTCAAATTTATGCTCCACTACCCTGATAGTTGAAAGGCAATACACCTACACAAATCAAAGATTAGTTGACCCCTGTATATAGGGACTCTGCACCATCATTTACCACAGCGAAATTTTGGGCAGCTGAATTTAAGCGTGTCCGTGTGAGCTTGGGAGACGGTGAACATTCGGGACGTCTAAAAACTGCAACAACTCATGATAACATCGCTAAAGTTAACCAAATGGTGCTAGACGACCTCCGAATTAAAGTGAGAGAGATAGCAGAGGCTATGAAAATGATCAAAGAACGTGTTTGTCACATATTAATTCAAGATTTAGGCATGAGAAAGCTGTCCGCGCGTTGGGTGCCGCGTTTGCTCACGTTAGACCAAAAATGTGTTCGAATGGACATTTCCAACGCTCAGTTGGCGCAGTTTAGGCGCAATAAATCCGAGTTTTGGCGCCGATTAATTACTGTCGATGAAACTTGGATACACCATTATACGCCCGAAATGAAAATACAGTCAAAACAGTGGACTGTGAAGAGGGAATCGGCTCCAAAAAAAAAGCAAAAACTGTTTTTTCGGCTGGGAAAGTGTTGCCGACTGTTTTTTTTTTTGGGATAGTCATGGAGTTATCTTAATCGATTAACTTCAAAAAGGAAAAACCATTACAAGAGCATACTACGCATCATTACTTAACCAACTGAAGGCAGAAATTGCAGAAAAACGGCAATTTTTGCAGAAATGGAAAATCCTGCTTCGCCAACACAACGCACCGTCTCACACCTCAGCGGTTGCCATAGGGAAAATCCACGAATTACGGTTTGAACTGCTTGACCATCCACCTTACTCACCAGATCTAGCCCCAAGCGACTTTCGTTTTTTTTTTTTTGTTGCCTTATCTTAAAATTGCGCCCGGAGGACAGAGGTTTTCGGCAAATGGGGAAACAATCACCTTCGTGAACAGTTATATTGCAGAGAAAAACGCCGAGTACTATTTGGATGGGTTAGAGAGATGGGAGCCCCGCTAAGAGAAGTGTCTAGAGTTACAAGGACACTATCTAAACTATAGAAAAATAAAAATAAATTTTAAGAAAAAATGTGTTGTATCTTTGTTAGGGCGAAAACTTTTCAGCCCACCCTCGAAAGTGAAATTGTAATCCGTTGAGTTCTCTTCAAGAGCTCAAGGGGATGTATCATCATCATCATCGGCACTACAACCGGAATCCGGTTTTGGCCTTATTTAGCAAGCCTGGTATCTGGTCAATATCCGAGACTTGTTAAATTGTCCATAATAATTTGTTTTTCCGGGCAAGGTTATTAGCATTGCGCCACAAGGGGATGCAGAGGCTTCTTCATATTTTATAGTAGGCTTCTTTATATTTTAAAGCAAATATATTTTTACTAATAATGTAAATACTGGTGGTTTTCGTTCCGTTACATTTCTTACCCTTTTCTGGTGCCCTAGGGCACTTCCCCCACCACTGCTAAGGGATGCTCGAAACATTCCTCCCGTTCGTTTAGTTTTACGAATGGCGTATTCTCATCGCCGGTGGTAACACCCTTCGCGAGGGTAAGAAATATCAAACAAATACCTCCGCACATACCGCGGGGGCATTCGGCAGCAATTGTGTTACGGCGTAGAGGGAAGACGTTCTTTTCTTTTTCTTTTTCCTTTCTTCTTCTTTTGGGTGTCGGCGGGTTTCTTCTTTTCATACACGGTATCCTCTACAGTCGACAACAAAAAAACAAATCATTTTACATTATAATTTTGTGATGAAACTTTACGAAAATTATTATCCAGTATAAGAAGGACAATGTCAGGTTTGACCTTGAAGAGATCGGATCGGCTGGTCAAGCCTGGAAGGAGAGTGCACAGGACAGAGAACGATGGCGGGGTCGAGTCGGTGAGGACATGAGCTTCCTGGTTCCTACAGGCCAATAAATAGTAATAAGAACTTACAAAACGCGTCAAATTGTGGAATTCGGAAGCGTAATTGTGCGCTAGTAACAACCTACCTTTTTGAGTAATAACCTGAAAATTAAAAATCAATAAACTGTTTTGAAAGTGGTGACGCTTTTTACTTTAAATCTGCAGTAAAACGTTGTGGCGCAAGGCTAATAACCTTGCCCGAAAAAACAAATTATTATGGACAATTTAACAAGTCTCGGATAAGGAGCAGGTACCGGTGGTGAGACTTGCTAAAGAAGCCCAAGACCGGATCCCGGTTGTAGTGCCGATGATGATGATGAAAACGTAGTGCATCCTACGCGTATATCCAAATATTTGTTATGATTCCAATTCATCGAATTAGTTGTGGAAAAGAAGGGAGCGCTTCCAGCACCACCCATCTGGGGAGCAAAATTGGATAATAGCAGCCGCCGCAACGAAACTGTGAGTAGAGCCCTTTTATTAATATACTTTTTGTGTGCAACAAAATTTGACCCTGGGCAAAACAACAATAGCCTTCGTCCAGAAAAGAGTTCCGTTATGAAGGTACGGCAACCCGACCAACGGGAGCGTTTTGCAACAGTGCCAAAATCTCATCTCCACACATCTCCTTGCCAATGAAGGCACCAAATTCCGATTGAACCTTCCAACCACCCCTCATTTTGGAGGAATATGGTGGACAGCAGTAAGACGCATCAAATTTCACCTAAAACATTGGAGAATCAGTACTCACATTCGAAGAGCTTTATACCCTGCTTGTGCAAGTGGAGCCTATTCTTAATTCTCCTCCGCTAAGTCCGATAAAAGATGATCCGACTGTCTTGGCAATTCTCACACCCAGACATTCTCTCATTGACAGCTTGAAGTCAACCATCTCTGAGTCCCCCACTCCAGTATAATGTAAGAATACTCTTCTTCACGTTGGTCCTCCGAGTATCTGCTGGAGTTACAACCTGCGCCAGCTAAAATGGCTGGCAAGGAATTGAACAGATGTGTGTGATTCGTTCGGAATTAGCAAGTGGCATCTAGCCACTTGTGTACCGAGACAAAGATGGGCTTATACGAGTGGTGACACTCTGAATAGCGTCTACTACGAGGATTAGTATCCGCCGTTTGGAAGAGGATAATTTGAAAACGCTTGGCGAAGGCGGGCAGAATGTTGGGAATTCGCCATAGTTGCCATTGTGAACTACCTCGGACTTCTATTACGAAACATCACCGCTTTACTCGCCAGCAATAAATAGAAAATTTTTTTTATTATAGTTCTCACGGGAGATGCGAACCTATAGCGCCGAGTCGGCGCCCCGAGATGCCACCAAATAACTGTTGCAGTTCTTTTTTAACAGTTGCAAGTTGTATCGCCCAAAAACACTCTGTGACCGGAATGACTCCGCTCTGTAACGGAATAATAATAATAACAATAATAAGTAATAACAAAAACAATAATTATGGAGTTGAGGAATATTCCACAGTTTTTTTTGTGTGTGTTTCTTAATTTATGTCCATACGAGCTGGATTTTTAATAATATTGTGGGTGTGTTTTTTTATTTGCACTTCACTTAATTTCAATGCAACATTTTGTAAAATTATTATTATTATTTTTGTGTTTTATTAATTAATCTCCCCCGCTTGGTAAAAACCCTGACGTGGTGCCGGGGCTTAAACTACAATGAATCACTCAGGCTATGCTGACGGAAGCATACGCTTCCAGTAGGGCCACCCATGTCAGACGGGCTAGCGAGGAGTAACACACAAAGATCTACCACCCCTAACCCACGGTGTTACGCGTCACCGTGCCCATTGGATGGTTTGCAGCCAGGGGTATACCGGCTGTATTATAACGGCACCTCTCTGACACCGGGTCGAATCAGAGCAATAAGCAGACCTTACCATATCAAAGAGAGGCTCTGATGTGGCGGACTATTTGAAACCCCAAGACTCGTGGGAACAAAAATGAATAATCAATATACAAAAAACAATCTCACGAAAAACCCGGTAGGCGTAGGTGTGATGAGCCGACACTACCATCTAGAAAACACCGACTCGGCAAAAAGAAGACGTAGGGAAACACGGAAAAAGCGGGATATACGCGTCGGCACGTTGGAACGTTATATAAACCAGGCACGATACAGACGGTGGTAGAAAACGCGAAACAATATAAATGGTCATCGTCTCGCTTCAGGAAGTCCGACTCCCACATCAAGTAATCGAAGCCAACGGGTTTACACTGGCATCTGGAGGTACCGATACACATAACATCGGGACAGGCTTCATCATAAGCAAGAAGATTACGCCACATGTAAAAGATGTGAAATTTATTAATGACCGAATGTCGGCGCTAAAAATACAGGGCCCATGGTACAATGATGTATTTATAAACGTACACGCCCCAACAGAATCTACGGACGAAGAAACGAAGGACACATTCTACGAGACCCTTGAGGAAGTATTCGATAGGATCTCATCATTTGATGTTAAAATCCTCCTCGTGGACCTCAATGCGAAAATTGGAAAGGAAGACATCTCCCAACCAACTATAGGTAAAGAGAGCCTACACGACGTTTCAAATGATAATGGAATTCGAATTACCACGTTCGCAGCGTCCAAAGATCTGGTAGTGAAAAACACGATGTTCAAGCACAAGCAAATCCATAGAGGCACATGGATATCACCCGACGGCGTAACGCGTAACCAAATAAACCACTTCCTCATAGACAAAAGACACCACTCGAATATTCTTGACGTAAGATCATATAGAGGAAAGGATTGCGACTCCGATCATCTTATAGTGATGGGCAAAATCAGGAGTCGGCTCACAGCAAACCCACGTGGGCAGTCACGTGAGACGAGCAAAAAGTTCGACATTGATAAACTAAAAGACCTACGCAAAAGTGCTAAATATCAAGACGAACTAACGAATAGATTTAGCATCCTAGAGAATGGAAGCAGTGAGGAAGAGGCAATCAATAGTGTGGACACTAAATGGACATCGATCAGAGACACAATCAAACAAACAGCCCAAAAGGTATTAGGATTTAAGAAAACAATTAAGCTCAAACCTTGGTTTGACGTTGAGTGCAGGATGAAGATCGAAGGACGTAAACGCCTCAGATTGATCCACTTAGAAAGATATGATGAAGTTAACACAGAAAGATACGCGTCAATTCGGAAAGAGACAACGAGATTTTTCAAACGCAAAAAGCGCGAATGGGAGACGACTCGGGTCGATAAAATCCCAGAAAATGCCAGAGTAAAGAATATCAGAGGTATGTATGCCGGCATAAATTCAATTAGAAATGGCAACCGAGGGAGAGCCAACATAATCCGAGACACAAACGGCTATCTGGTGACAGAAACAAAAAATATCGTGACAAGATGGAAGCAGTACTTTGAAAACCTGCTCAATGTGCGCACCCATCAGCCACAAATACGTGCACCAGACGTACATACAGCCGATCCTCAGATCCCAGAGCCCTTCTTCGACGAAGTTGTAGACGCAATAAACCGATTGAAAAACAACAAGGCTCCCGGAGTCGACTGCATACTGGCAGAAGTTGTGAAGCATGGGGGAGAGACAGTAGTAGGGTTATACGGGTTCCGCCCCAATTCTGGCTCAAAAGCTCTTTTCTGTGTGAAAGCTCTATGTGAAGGTGTAGATGTGTGTGTTGTGTGGTGAGTGTTGATAGTGGTATGTGGTTCATGGGTGGTGGGTTCTTAAGTGAGGTGTAAATAGTAGTATTTAGTGTATTTCTTATGAGTATTGATATTAATAGTGATATTTTGTGGTTGCGATTAATGGTTGTGGGTTCTTATGTGGGGTGGAAATAGTAGTATTGGTATTAATTGGGTATAGTTTGTAGTGTTCTTATCGCTGTAGTTGTTGGATTTTGTGCTTTTTTTGTAGGTGGTGTTGAGTATTGAGCTTTTTGTAGGTGGTGGTGAGTATTGGGGCTTGTGGTGATATCGGTGCTTTTTGTTATGGGTTTATGTTTTTGCTAATGGATTTGTGTTTAGGTGGTGATATCGGGGCTGAATGGGTAGTGCTTTAGGCTTTTGTCTCGGTTGTAAGCTGTTAATTGTGGTAGAAATAAAAAAACGTTGTCTTTGGGGTGCTTTTTAATCTTATTGTCATTAAGCTGAGTAATATATACGAGAATTTTGTTGTTGGTGGATTTGTATGGGAAATGGGTTGTTTTGCTGGAACTTAAACTGACTTCCCCTAAGACGCAGAGCTAAGCTAGTTGAATTCACCTAAGACGCAGAGCTAAGCTAGTTGACTTCACCTAAGACGCAGACCTAAGCCATGATGATGAATGGGTTGTGCTTTAGGCTTTTGTCTCGGTTGTAAGCTGTTAATTGTGGTAGAAATAAAAACGTTGTCTGGGTTGTGCTTTTGGCTTTTGTCTCAGTTGTAAGCTGTTAATTGTGGTAGAAATAAATAAACATTGTCTTTGGGGTGCTTTTTAATCTTATTGTCATTAAGCTGAGTAATATAAACGGGAATTTTGTTGTTTGTGGATTTGTATGGGAAATGGGGTGTTTTTGCTGGGACTTAAACTGACTTCCCCTAAGACGCAGAGCTAAGCTAGTTGAATTCACCTAAGACGCAGAGCTAAGCTAGTTGACTTCACCTAAGACGCAGACCTAAGCCAGTATTCAAACGAACAATAACAAGGAGGAGGCGGGGGCCGGGGGCTTTTTGCTATTGAACTTTTTGTTGGGGGGTGTGTGTGTTTTTGATAATGGATTTATGCTTAGGATGTGAATGATTTTGCTGCTAGTTGACTTCACCTAAGACGCAGAGCTAAGCTAGTTGACTTCACCTAAGACGCAGACCTAAGCCAGTATTCAAACGAACAATAACAAGGCGGAGGCGGGGGCCGGGGGCTTTTTGCTGTATGATGTTGATGAATGGGTTGTGCTTTTGGCTTTTGGCTGATTCTTAATATATGAGAATTTTTGATTATTCTATCAGCTGTTTGGGTTCAAGGTTAAAGTTTGGGTCGTAGGTTAATTGTGTCACTTTTTTTGTTTTACGATTATATATAAAAGAAGATGTTTGAATGATGATGATAACACAGAATGATTAATGTTCTACGAGAGCAGAGATAAAGAAATTGAGTTTGAATTAAGCAAAGTAGCAAGAGATTCAATACATTTTAAAGAACATTTTAAGGAGCATAAAGTTCGGTTCAGGTTTAATGTGAAATCGTTGGGGAGATTAATCTATAATTTATTCCGAAAGAATTGTATTTGGTGCAGAGCTGTTAAATAGTCATGTTTTGGTGTGAAACTTTAAATGATGCTACCAAGTTTTGTGTTTGTACTCAATCATGGCGCGAATTATCATTTGGACCTGTCACAGTAATTGGAAATATATTAAAAATTTATGCGACACCAGAAGATGGAAACCGAACACTATTAGCAAAAATGTTAAATGGTGAATCATCAAAAAAAATACAAGATTTACAAATCAGAGGTATTGAGAAAGGTCAGCACATAAAAATAGAAGCAATTGGAGGTAATATAACGGTAATGGGACAGGCTGACAGTAATTGTAGAAAAAGGTCGAGAGTAGATTACTTTCTCCCAGATTGTCCATTCGCCGATGAAAATGATTGGGAACTTGCACCACTGTTAATGGTTGATGATGAAATATACGAGGAAAACGAACAAAGGAAAAACAAAACAGTTGCTGAAAGAAAAATGAAAATAAAGTTGGAGTACATGAAAATTCGAAACGAAACAAAGCAAAATATAAATGGAGATAATATGGTTGTAGAAGAAGATTACGTGAATAAATACGAATCCGAATACTAATTGCATTTTAGTCGTTCAAGAACATTCACTGCAAACTGATCAATAATTAAAAAAGAAAAAATGTTTGCAGTACAACTCTTTTTGATAATTTTAGTTGGAGTAACTTTTGCGGCGCCAACAGCAAGGGTTCAATTAAATGATAGCAGTAGCAGTTCATCAAACCTTGAATTTGATATTATCTTACCAAATAATGATCGCATACAAATTGATTTATCATTTATACTTTTAAAACATCAGAATTATTCAGATTTAAATGCAACAACAACAACAACAACAACAACAACAACAACAACAACTAGTCCTACTACCGCCACTACATTATTGCCTAATACAACTAATGACAAGGAAATTACTGAAGATGTTGACACCTTTAAATACGTGAGTGTGGAGGAGGCAATAGAGGCGTTCAGGCAAGATTTAATACGAAAGGAAATGAATATTGCTGGATATATCGAAAGTCAACACATCTTTTATAGACATTTCAAATTGGAGTTTGACGGCGACAAAGAACTAAAAATCCGATGTTCTTATGATAGTAATTTTGAGAGAAGATCGTTGATAATTAAATGCTTTGAATATCGTGAATATGAATCTGAAAGAATTCTGAGCAATGGAGAAATCGAGCACATAACAAAATATGATACAGATTACAAATCAAATTACGAATTGTTAGATATGAGGAAAGCGAAACAAACATATCACATGAATATATCTTAAGAAATCACATATATATATAAATAAATAATACGAATATTACTATTGAAATAACTGTGTGTGTTTTATTTATTCAACATTAATCAAGTCTATGTATCCATCCTTTTCATTTATAATTTTACATTTAATCAATTCATTAACAAATGGTCTATATATTCTTCTTTTGTGATTGCTCCAATTCAATAACCCTTCTTTATTGTTAGGCAAGCGAACAAGATAGCCTACACCAAATGTTCTTGTGACAGTACACTCTACGATTAGGTCTTTTGCTATTTCCATAATGCTTTGATTTGTCATATCAGCTGGCTTTTATTAATCCATGAATTATGATCATTTGAGAAACCAAGCCACTTTACATACACTTTGTTGCCTTTAGATTTCAGTACTTTTTCCACAAGGTATATATCGGGGTGGTTGGTTTTTTGTAATTCTTTTTCATAGAAACTCCCTTGAATGGGTTGACCTTGAGAATCATCAAGTAAATATGTGATAGGATTGGTTAGGTTGGTCTTTTTTATCGTGAATATTTCAGTTGTCCAATTGGGTGTGTAGCCTTTCTCGAAAGCATGTTTAAATTTGCTTATTCGAACTTTATCGCCAACTTTAAATTTAGCCTTTGGAGCAATTTTAATGTGATTGTAAGCCGATGATAATAGATCTTTAGAATTTTTTTTATTTACATCAACTGGTCGCATTTTTATTGTTCTATGTATAGAGTTATTATATTCGTGGAGCAAGCCTTTTAGGATCGGTAGCCATTTATAGTTGCCATTAAAACTGAATTCTCGCCACATTTTCTCTTTAAGCGTTCTATTGAACCGTTCAACAATTGAAGCTTTCAATATACTATACGTCGAATAATGATTAATTTTATGCGTCTTCATTAGAACCTGGAATATTTTATTGAAAAACTCCTTGCCATCGTCAGTTTGTAGATTTTTTGGTATTCGATTGGAACTACTGAAAATTGATTTCATAGCTTCTGTTATGGATGATGCACTTTTATTCTTCAAAGGAACTGCCCACGCATACTTTGAAAATGTATCAATTACAGTTAGTAAAAAGTTATGTCCATTGTTTTCCTTGCTATAAGGTATCATTTCTACCAAATCCGCTTGCCATGTGTCATCAAACCCCTTGATTATAACTCGCCGTCTGATAAAATGTCTTCGTGCAGGTTTATGCAATTCCTCAACAACAGTTCGTTTACTCATCGTCCACACAATAATGAATAAAAAAGCGAAATTTGTTATCTTTTATAATTTTTTTAATTTTATTTTATTAATCTTTCATACAGTAACATCAGTTTCTTAATTTTAATCATTTTATGTTCATTCATAACGCAAGCGCAAGTGTCTGGTTTATTTTTGCAAAGATTTTCCTGAAAATGGCACGTGTTGCAGGATAAGTTCCTTAAAAATGAAATGTAATCCAGTATCTCATTGTAGTGCTCATCAAGTAGAATGTGTTGTTTGGTTTTTAAAAATTTCAAAATCTCATTAAGAATCGCAGTAGTATTTATATTGGACATGTTTTCAATTCGAATCACAACAGCATACTAGGGGTTTTTGTTCTTATAAAATGCTAATAAAGTATTTATTCGGTTCAACACCCTTTCAATTCTATGACATGAACAAGTATCGGGACCCGCTTTACATGTATTGGAAGACCAAGGGCAATTGGTGTAATGGTGTCCGTGAATAGTCTCGACGGAAGGAACGTTTTCAAATTTCCTTAGAAATCCGATACAATTTAAGATCTCTTTGTAATGTTCCTCAAGTATAGTGTTGGGTTGATTGTTTAGTAAAAAATTTAAAATTTCATCCGAGATTAAAGATGACATGGTTTCCAATTGAATTTCTAATACGTACTAGTATAGCAATTCTTAAATTGGAGGATACTTCTTTGTTTTATGATTATATTCTGGGGTGGGCTCTTCGAGTTTCTTATCATTGCTCTTTTTAAATTTCTCAAGTATATCGAGGAAATAGTCTTTAAACTTTCTCAATAAATCAAGTGTATTAAAATTTTGATCATCAATGTACGTGCGTAATATTTCATCATTTTTTTCCAATTTTTCATCCATGACCCGAAGATAATTTTCTAATAGTTCATCAACATACTTTTTTGTTGTAGCATCATCAGCATCAGCTGGTTCTTTGATATTCTTCAAAGCTTTATGATCACCATCAAAGTACCCATTTAAGTGTAGTTTTAAGGTTTTTGCATTGATTACCTCTGTAAGAGCGTTGAAATTACTCTCAACATATTCTTGAAGTAAAGATATGGATTTATTTTGAAAATCTATGGTATCGTCTATGTAGCCTTTGTTGACAGCTTGGTGTACGGCTTTAGGTATTCCGACATTATTCAAACATTTTCCTTTCATATCAAAATCACCATTAGGTAATAGTTTAAATCCTTCTCCAGGTGGTCCTCGAGGTCCAATAATTGAATTATGAGAGCGCTTGAAGCTCCTTCCGAACTTGTCAACACTCATCTTGCTTATAATTATTTACTTGTCATGTACTGATGTTAATATATAATATTTGCTTCGCGAAGTTCTTCAACAATTGAGTTTATTTCATTTTGGAGATTATTATTTCCCGCTCTTTGAGATGCAATTAAAAGTCTTAGTCTATCAACGAGCTCATTAGCATTATCCCAATAGATATAATCAACCGGGTTATTAGAATATGAATTATCGTTGTATGCTTTTCCAATTGTCTTCTTCTTCTTAGACATTTGAAGTAAAGGTCGGATAATATGCTTATATTTGGGTCCTCTGTTGCCTTTAACTTGTGAGGTACTATCGTGATTTTTCAAGTGTGCATTTGTTTTTTGTAAAATCTTAAAATATTGTTCCAAATCTTCATTGTCATATCGAGCTTTTCTAGGAATTTTCCTAAAAATTAATTCATAAAGACCATCTGTTCCATGGAAGATTTCACCATCAATAACGAAATCCTTTTGGTCATTAATTACAAAACTTGATGTACCTAATTTCGTTGAATTTGATTGTAGGTCGAAATACGGACCATAGATCTTATCACGATTCTGATCTGATGGCGAAGCTCCGTTATATGGTGTACTTTGATTAAGATCATTGGAATTAGCAGGTGTTCTAAATGAAAGATCCCCGTCAGATGGTTGAAAGGAGACTGATTCTGGAGACCCTTGGATTGTTTCTGGAGAACTTTGGATTGTTTCTGGAGAACTTTGGATTGTTTCTGGAGAGTCTTGGAATTGTAGTCGGCGTCGTTTGAGTTGTTGATGCTTTACTTTATCAATTATATCGGTTTCGGCATCGGCAGCATCAGTATTACCACTTTTGACATTTTTCACGAGTTCTTTTAAGGGTTCGACTATAGGCTTAAAAGTATTTTCAAATTCCATTTCCTTCGTAGTTTTTCCAGCTTTGAGAAGCATATATTTTCTTTTCAGAGCTTTTTTAGTTTGTATGAGATCCTTAAGTAAATTTTCATTAACGTCCATATTTGTATATAAAAAACAGGGCGGTTCCAAACAGGGCGATTCCAAACAGGCTGTTTCTTCAAGCAGGGCGGTTAAAACAGGGCGATTTCTTTAAACAGGGCGATTCCAAACAGGGCGATTCCAAACAGGCGGGTTCTTTAAACAGGGCGGTTCCAAACAGGGCGATTCCAAACAGGCTGTCTCTTCAAACAGGGCGATTCCAAACAGGGCGATTCCAAACAGGCTGTTTCTTCAAGCAGGGCGATTTCTTTAAACAGGCGGGTTCTTTAAACAGGGCGATTGCAAACAGGCTGTCTCTTCAAACAGGTCGATTCCAAACAGGCGGGTTTTTCAAACAGAGCGGGTTCTTCAAACAGGCGGTTTCTTCAAACAGAGCGGTTAAAACAGAGGACCGTTCCAATGTTATCGTATAAACAGCTGATTAATGACTGATCAGTTTGATATAGATACAATTTCTTTAAAAGATTTATTATATCGTCCCTTATCTATACTAGAATCTTTATTGATAACCAAGAAACCAAATACATCTTTCCAGCATTTTGCGCATAATTCTTTGAATTGATTGAATGTCATATCGGAATTTATATGATCATTGTATATGTGCTTCAGGTTAAGTTCGTCTTGTTTAAATATAACTATATAGTTTGCATTGTCTCGAATCAAATGTTTTGGTATATGCGTATACGATTGACACAAGTAGAAACTGTCCACATCGTTATGTCGTCCCATGCAGAAATATTCTCGAATGTTGTTTTGTTTATCGCATGCAACATCATCAAATATAAATACTGAATTTCGTTTTGCTTCAGAAGGTGCCATAATTTCACAATTATTTGAAAATTCATTGTACTCCATACCCTTGATAGACTTTATTAACCTTCTCAAGTATGCATACTTTGGTTGATGCAAAGACTTTGAGTATATGTATAGGTTTTCAAATTTTAACCCATTGGGATCGACAATAATGCTCAGCATGACATTAGTCTTTCCACAGCTTGATGGTCCGACAATTATTCCTCGAACACTATTTGGGAAAAATGCTCCATGTTTCCTATGTTCCTGAATTTCAGTATCAAAATTTTTAACTTTAATAATATTTTGTTGTTGTTGTTTTATGAACCGCATTTTACAACTGAATGAATCTAATCAATATAAAAGACAGTGTTTTTATAGGTGGACATTTAATCATTGATCAGCACATATACTAATAAAGTGCTATTAAAATGATAGACTACCGAGTGTATCCAGTCAGTCGAAAACAATCATTCCAAGGACACGGATTAGTGAATTCCCTAATTAATAAACTACCGATTGAGTTACATCTTCCGTCATATAATTTCTGTGGACCTGGAACTAAATTAGAAGAACGTCTTGCTAGAGGAGATCGTGGAATTAATCAATTGGATGAAGCTTGTCGCGAACACGATATTGCATACAATAATAACAAAAACTTGTCCGATCGACATATTGCTGATAAAATTCTAACGGAAAAAGCCTGGCAGAGGGTAAAGGCGAAAGACTCTTCTATATCAGAGAAATTAAATAGCCTATTGGTTACGAACGTGATGAAGGCTAAAACAACACTCGGCATGGGCTGTCAATCTAAAACATTGAAAAGACGTTCACGTTGCAAGCGAAGCGGTTTATTCAAAAAAGCTATAACAGAGGCTAGAACTGCTATTAGGGAGCCAAGAGCCGAGGATCCAGACACAATCGCAGTTACAGCTTTACAAGCAGCTAAAAAGATTATCAAAAATAAAAGAAGAAACATTACAATTCCCAGAGTTATACCGCTACCGAAACGGGGAGGTTTCTTACCACTGTTACCCATCTTAGCTGCATTATCAGCGGTTGGATCTTTATCTGGAGGAGCTGCAGGAGTAGTTAAAGCAATAAAAGAATCAAAAGTAGCCAAAGAACAGCTGGAAGAGAACAAACGGCACAATCAAGCTATGGAAGGAATAAAAATTAATCAAGGCAAAGGGCTTTATCTACAACCCTATAAAAAGGGATTTGGTCTTTTCCTAAAACCTCAAGATTCAAAAAACTTTTAAATTTGCTACCCAATCGTCCTCTCACCAATATTGATATTGCTAAATTTGGAAAAATCAATATACCCAATTTTCGGGGTGTTTACATGAGAGATAAATTACCGATTAAATCACTTGACATAGAATGTGGTGTAATTAATTTAGACAATGAGAGTGGTCCAGGAACCCATTGGGTAGCATATAGTAAACATAAAAATATCGTCAAATATTTCGACAGTTTCGGTAATTTAAGACCGCCTAAAGAGGTTGTAAGATATCTGGGTGAAAATATCCATTATAATTATAACAAATATCAAAATTACAATACATTTATATGTGGCCATCTCTGTTTGAAGTTTTTAATTGAAGAAAAATATAAATAAGTAGAGGAAAACTAGAGTTTGTGTTTTATTTCATTCGAAACAGTAATGTCGTTAACACTAACGTTAAGCGGAAACAAATCTACTCTCACCGCAGAGTACTTTCCTCCAATAATCCTAAATTCTGATTATGTATGCGGTTTAGTTGACTTCCAGACCTACAATTCTATACCTAATGTTGATGTATTTAATAATTTATTTCATTTTGGTGATGACGTAATAGAATTTCCTATTGGATCATATGAGATTGAAGATATAGATGACATTATTCAAGAAATTATCGAACTGTATAATGAGAACCACGATAATAAAATATCAATCAAAATACAAGCAAATAATAATACGTTAAAATGTGTAATTTATAGTACTGTAGAAATTGATTTTTCCCAACCTAACTCTATTGGATCGCTTCTGGGGTTCAGCAAGAAAAAGCTAGAAGCAAATAAAGTGCATGAATCAGATCTTTACGTTGATATAAACAGAGTAAACATTGTGCGAATTGAATGTAATTTAATTGATGAATCATATATCAATAATCAACCTGCTCATATACTACACGAATTTTCGGTTAACGTTAGTCCGGGGTATAAAATAGTTGAAGTTCCTCGCAATGTTATCTATTTACCAGTGAACGCTAAGAGGATAAGTTCTATAACATTGAATCTCTTAGATCAAAACGGAAATTTTATAAACTTTCGAGGTGAAACGGTAACAGCTCGATTACACCTTAAACGTCAGCAATGATAATATATGACAGCTCATCTCATCCCTCATATAATAAAAGGACCGGTGCTACTATTAACACTACCAATATACTCTCAACTTCTGCTAAGAGAACATCAAAACTTACTCTACAAAATCAACAATTTCTGCTATCATTGGGATACAAATTGAAAAATTAAATTAAATCTAACAAAAGACATGCTGAATATTTTCGAAGAACCAGAATTTGAGGAGAGTATCTCAAAATTGGAATATCATACATACTCGCCATACTTGAATAATTTCGAGAAAAATGACATCATTCAAATCT
Source organism: Microdon myrmicae (assembly GCA_963931805.1). NCBI lineage: Eukaryota > Metazoa > Arthropoda > Insecta > Diptera > Syrphidae > Microdon > Microdon myrmicae. The sequence continues at coordinate 54,092,652 of OZ007496.1, forward strand.
GTGTCCAACATCAAAATCTTAATATCTTGCCGTCAGAAAGCTACATTTATATTGAAGGTACTGTATCGAAAACTGATGGATCGGCAGTTGAGAAAACAAAACTTGTGAATAATGGAGTAGCTTTCTTATTCGACGAAATTCGTTATGAATTAAATGGTGTGGAAATTGATAGCAATCGTAATGCTGGCATCACATCAACTATTAAAAATTATATTTCTTTAAATAAAAATGAAAGTGATATGCTGTTTAATGCATCTTGGTCTCCTGATTCCTCAATCAATGTCAATGGTTTCTACTTTAATTTTTGCATACCCCTAAATAAATTATTGGGATTTGCTGAAGACTACAAAAGAGTAATTCCAAACGGACGCCATGATTTAATTCTAACACGCTCCCGTACAGATGACAATTCATTAATTTCTGACGCAGATGAAAAAGCAAAGATAAACTTGCTGAAAATACAATGGAAAATTCCTCACATTACATTGTCTGATTCTTTCAAATTAAAGCTATACAAACCTATTAATGATGGACAATCTATGAAAATTGCTTTCCGGAACTGGGATCTGTATGAATATCCTGCCTTACCTAGTACTAATCATCATATTTGGAATGTGAAGACAACCTCTCAAATGGAAAAGCCGCGCTATATTATCCTTGCTATGCAAACCAACAAACGTAATTTACTTAAAGAAAATCCAGCTAATTTTGATCATTGCAACATTACTAATGTGAAAGCCTATTTAAATTCCGATGCTTATCCATGTGAAGATTTAAATCTATCATTTGATAAAAATAACTACAGTTTACTATACAATATGTACTGTAACTTTCAAAAAACCTTCTATAATCGCCTAGTTCCTGAACCTTTATTGTCAAGAGAAGCATTCAAATCACAAGCGACAATTTTCGTAATAGATTGCAGACATCAAAGTGAAATAATAAAAAACGGACCAGTTGATATTCGTATTGAAATTAAAACATCAAAAATAATCCCTCCTAATACGTCTGCATACTGTTTGATGTTACACGATCGCATTATAAACTATAATCCATTGAGTCAAATAGTTTCTCGAGAAATGTAATCGTTACTTGTCTGTTAGCTCTCGCTGAAGAAACACATATACGCACGCACAATATAAAATGTATTTTGTTTTCGACGTTCAAGGATTCAGAGGATCAAATAATAAGTTTATTCCAAAGGAAATAGCTGTACTGCGCAATGGACAACATCAGCATTTCATCTTAAAACCACCATACAAGTTTAATCAGCTATCACCATCGCTAAGAAGGCAAGCTCAATGGCTTTATCACAATCATCATGGTTTATCCTGGAATGGAGGAGTCACAACATTTTCAGAAGTTAGAAAATATCTTCAAGATAATATACAAGATTCTATTGTTTACGTTAAAGGAATGGAAAAAACTCTATGGATGAAGGAATTACTACAGAATGAAAATGTTGAAGTAACGGATATTGAAGAAGTTGGATGTCCTAATTTAAGGGAATTGAAGCGTCTCTATCCCAATGAAATGAAATGTACAAACCACAATAAATGCTGTGCACTACAAAATGTTTTTCTGTTGGAAAAGTTCCTAAATGGAAGACGATAAAAATAAAACATGTTATTTCTTTAAAATATGAATTTGTTTTTATTTCATTTATGATTATCAAGAAATCTACGTTTTTTCTGCACTGGGTTTGTATGTTGTTTTTATTTCCGCCGCAATTAACAGCTTACAACCGAGACAAAAGCCAAAAGCACAACCCATTCATCAACATCATACAGCAAAAAGCCCCCGGCCCCCGCCTCCGCCTTGTTATTGCATCTGTTTGAATACTGGCTTAGGTCTGCGTCTTAGGTGAAGTCAACTAGCTTAGCTCTGCGTCTTAGGGGAAGTCAGTTTAAGTCCCAGCAAAAACACCCCATTTCCCATACAAATCCACAAACAACAAAATTCCCGTTTATATTACTCAGCTTAATGACAATAAGATTAAAAAGCACCCCAAAGACAATGTTTATTTATTTCTACCACAATTAACAGCTTACAACTGAGAAAAAAGCCAAAAGCACAACCCAGACAACGTTTTTATTTCTACCACAATTAACAGCTTACAACCGAGACAAAAGCCTAAAGCACAACCCATTCATCATCATGGCTTAGGTCTGCGTCTTAGGTGAAGTCAACTAGCTTAGCTCTGCGTCTTAGGTGAATTCAACTAGCTTAGCTCTGCGTCTTAGGGGAAGTCAGTTTAAGTCCCAGCAAAAACACCCCATTTCCCATACAAATCCACAAACAACAAAATTCCCGTTTATATTACTCAGCTTAATGACAATAAGATTAAAAAGCACCCCAAAGACAACGTTTTTTTATTTCTACCACAATTAACAGCTTACAACTGAGACAAAAGCCTAAAGCACTACCCATTCAGCCCCGATATCACCACCTAAACACAAATCCATTAGCAAAAACATAAACCCATAACAAAAAGCACCGATATCACCACAAGCCCCAATACTCACCACCACCTACAAAAAGCTCAATACTCAACACCACCTACAAAAAAAGCACAAAATCCAACAACTACAGCGATAAGAACACTACAAACTATACCCAATTAATACCAATACTACTATTTCCACCCCACATAAGAACCCACAACCATTAATCGCAACCACAAAATATCACTATTAATATCAATACTCATAAGAAATACACTAAATACTACTATTTACACCTCACTTAAGAACCCACCACCCATGAACCACATACCACTATCAACACTCACCACACAACACACACATCTACACCTTCACATAGAGCTTTCACACAGAAAAGAGCTTTTGAGCCAGAATTGGGGCGGAACCCGTATAACCCTACTACTAGAGACAACCGCTCGAAAGATCCTCCAACTGATTAAAACAATATGGGGTAAGGAAGTCATTCCGGAAGAATGGAAAACCTCAATAGTCGTCCCCATTTTCAAAAAACGTGAAAGATCCGACTGCGAAAATTACAGAGGAATATCACTACTCCCACATACAAAATACTAACAAATGTCATACCGGCGAGAATCATACCGTACGCAGAAGACCGTAGGAACCGGTCAACAAGCGACCAAATGTTCACAATAAGGCAACTACTGGAAAAGAAGTGGGAATACGGAGAGACGGTTCACCAACTGTTCGTTGACTTCAAAAAAGCATACGACTCAGTCGCAAGGGAAAGACTCTATCATATTGTAGTTGCGCTGGGAATCCCGAAAAAATATACCACCCTCATTCAAATTTGAATGCTGCTACCACGTAACATAAAGCTCTGTGTCTATAGAACCATAATCATGCCGTTCTGGGCGATAATATAGAAACTGTAAGTAAAAACAGAGAAATCATCACGCAAGCGGTAGAAGAGATGGGCCTAGAAATAAATGAAGACAAAACGAAATACATGATTGTGGCGAGAGCAGGTGGACCTCAGAGAACACACATAAACATCGGGGGCAAGGTATTTGAAAATGTCAAAGAATTTAAATACCTTGGAGCAATACTGACGGTCAGTAACGAAATGTCGAAGGAAATTAACAAAGGTTACATTCCGGCAACGCTAGTTGGCACGCAGTCAGTAAACTTCTGAAATCGAAACTGCTACCACGTAACATAAAGCTCTGTGTCTATAGAACCATAATCATGCCGATTGTTCTATATGGATGCGAAACATGGGCTCTCACAAAACGGGAAGAAAACAAATTCCGCGTATTCGAGAATAAAGTTCTAAGGGGTATCTTTGGCGGCAAATATGACGAGGAGGCAGGACAATGGAGGAAACTCCACAAGCACGAATTGGAAGAGCTGTAGCGCAAACCTACAATAGTGAGAGTAATCAAGTAGCGAAGATTAAGATGGACCGCACACGTGGCGCGAATGGGCAACGATAGGACCGTGCATAGAATTCTTGACGGTAAGCCAACAGGAAAGGGACCGACAGGACGGCCGCGACGGAGATGCAAGGACAATGTTAGGGTTGACCTTGAGGAGATCGGATCGTATGGTCAGACGTGGAAGGAGAGCGCACAGGGAACGATGGCGGAATCGAGTCGGTGAGGTCATGAACTTCCGGGTTCCTACATGCCAATAAATAGTATATTATATTAATTTATCTGCCCACGAGCTCGCTTATTAATAATATTTTAAGTCTGTCTTTCTACTTGCATTTCACTTAATTTCAATGCAAAATTCTATATGGTAATATTAATTATTATTATCTTTTGTCGTTTGGTAATGTACGAGTACTATATGTATGCACACGAACTTGTCAATCATCTTTTGAGTTTGTGTATTTTTATATTCAATTACACTTAATTTGTTATCATTATTTTTTCTTTTCTTTGATAAATTAATAATAAAAATAAATGTGAACACAAACTCGTTTTGCTTATGATAATATTTTCGAGTTTGTTAATTTGTACTCAACATTTCACAAAACTGTTGTTTTTATTGCTTGTTAAATTTTGGCAAAGTTATCGAGAATGCAATGCCGAATTTAATGGCACACAGAACTTTATTGACATACGCAGCAAAATGAAAGAAATGGAAAAAAGAAGGATTGGCGTGGAACTGGTTCGCATGAGGACTAGTACATGTATACATGCAGACGCGGTCGTCGTTGCTATGCCGTCTCGGTGCTGTCAATGTTATAGCTGCATGAAAAATTGTATTTGGCCAGAAACTCCCAGGAAAAGGCGATTCTTTTCATACTCGGACGACTCTCTTTCTTAGTCTTTTAAGCACATCCATGTAGTGTGCACCGTTCAGTGTCTGTACTCTTCGTGAACCACAACTTTGACGTCAAAAAAGTCAATGAGTATCATTTTCACTCTCGATTTGTTCATTCTTGCCTTCTTAAGTTTGGAGACGCCAAGGAATGCGAGCCGGCACTTGGGTAATAAAACCACGTTTCATCACTGGTAACAAAAAGTCACCGGTTTCCAAATAATCAGGTACAGTTTCCAAGCGTTCTGATGCGATAATACCCGGTGATCCTGCTGTTCGTCAGTCAACACTTTTAGAATTAACTATGCACACAGTTTTGTCATGATCAAATTATTGGCAACCATGTCTTGCACATTTGTTTTGAGATGATGAGAGCGTTTGCAATCAATCGGACACGTAATCGACGGTTAGAATTCAACAGAATACGCTTATGGGTTTAGATCGTTTGGTTCCGCCCAAAACGGGGTTCATCGTCCATGTCTTCCCGGTCGTTCTTAAATGCCTTCAACCATTGCGAAACTTATGGACAGCATAGAGCAGAGGCCACGTCCCCAATCATTTCATTGGTCATGGCAAGAGATCACTGGGGTGTTGCGAAAAATTTGATCCCATATAATTGTTCGATCGTCGAAATCATAGCGATTCGTGGCTCAGGCAGAGGTTCACATGTGCAGCGATGCACAAACTTCAACCGCTCGGAGCACACTGAATTGGGCACAGCCCTCCTCCCCCTTTCCCCACCCACGAACGGTACAAAAATTGCATTACTTTCCGGACAAAATATGTATGCCTGTGACCTTCATTTTTGGTGGTCCGGGTTAACCCACTAAATGAAGAATCGTTCGTTACTCTAATTTGTGACCACTGGTAAGCCCATGTAGTCTTGCCGTCCCTTAATCGGTATATTTAATAAACATGACACATGGGGACTCCAACACGGCTCGCGTACCAATACCCTACTCGGAATTTTCCGATATGGTTTGCCCACACCTCGAACCCGAGCCGCGACCGTTTGTGCGAAATAGTTGAACCATTTACAGATTATGAACAAGATTATTTGTCAACGCGCGTGAACTCCACTATTGGAGGCATAAGATGCATACGTTTTCTGATTGAACTTTCATAGTCAGCGCCATCAATATTGAGGGCACTGAACTTAAGCTTTTGGCTCCTCGATAGTATAGTGGTTAGCTTACCCGCCTGTCACGCGGGAGACCGGGGTTCGATTCCCCGTCGGGGAGCCTCTGGCACAAGACTAATGACCTTGCCCGGAAAAAAACAAATCATTATGGAAAATTTAACAAGCCTCAGGAATTGCTAAATAAGACCAAGACCGGTTCCCGGTTGTAGTGCCGATGATGATGATGATGATGAACTTAAGCTTTTGGTCGTACGCTGCATAGGAGCATTTGGTTATTTTCCCCCTCCTTCCAATAACCCCTCTACTCCGCAATCCTACCTCTCCTCCCCCGCTCTCAAACTAGTTCCCCCTACAACTTTCCAGCCCCACCCACAATTTCAACCTCTCCCCTCCAGCTCACTAACCCCGCCCCCTTACCAGTCCGTACACAAGCCGTTCACTGTCGCTATCTCACAAATACCGCATTTGTCACCCCCACATAATTATGTTTGAATTACTACCTTAGATTTTAAGTTAGTCTGTACGGTATTATATTAATTTAATTTAAGCTCGAATTAAACCTAATAAATGAGGGCTCTGCCCTCACTAAACTAAACTATTGAACGAAAAATGAGAAATCGTATCCCGAAAAACGACTGACGAAAGCAGGATAGGTGGGGAACAGTACAAGAAATCCACCAAATTGGAGGCTTCGTCGTCAGGGAGAACTTTGTTATTCTACAGCACTAAAGAAGTATTCCACGTGGCCCCCATAGTATTACCGAGATCTCGAGTGAGAAGACAGTTAGATTAAGTAATGTATTAGCAAGACTGGCACCCAATGTTGGAGGATTTTGGCCCCACATCAGGAACTGATAACCAACGTCAACACCTCTACTGTAATAATATACGAAATATACACACAGGCGGGAGCCAGCAGTTTGTCTTTTATAAGGGGATTGTACTAAACACATAAGCTATTGTCCTTAAGATTGGGTAGCACTTTCTGGACGGGATACGAAGATGCCCAAAATGCTATGGCTGAAAGTAGAATCGCATCTAAAGAAGTCATTGCTTTACAACAGGTGGACGCACTTGCGTCATAAGAGAACTATTTGTGAATGTGTCTACAAATAGAGGGCTCGATGCAACGATAATGGAAGCAAAGATGAAAGACTTCCACTAAACGAAGATGGGCCCACAACACGTTACCTGATATGGAAACATGGGTAAAAAGTTATCATGTCAAGCGAAACTACTGACTCAACTAATGTTACAACATGAACGCTTTCCGCAATACTTGCAGAAGAGGTGATTTTCGAGAGAAAAAAGAACGATGGCCATTGAATTTCCAGCTGAATGACCGATTTTTCATTTTTTTTTTGCCATAACTTACATTAGCAGTAAGTCATTGCCTTGGTTTCAGTATTAAAAAATGGTTCCAAATGTCTTCGTAAAAATCGGCTAGAACTACACTTGGTATATATATCAAGTACCATGTTGATAAGAGGTTCGTTCAATAAGTCCTTAGAACATCCAAGAGATGCCCGTCGTAGTATCGAAAATTGTTTGTTTTTGGTAAGCATCCATTTTTCAATTGTTATGGAAATTTTTAATCGTTTACTCGCCTGGTGATTGCTTTATTAGAAGACGTAGGACTCTTCCTACACCGAGGACTTCTATAATGTTCGAATGGTATGCGCCCCACCGTAGAGTCTTTCCTGCACTAATCGTTTTAATAACCATTATTACTCACATCACAGAGGTGCACAAAAATCGGGTATGAACATAATTTCAAGGAGAGCGCAACTTTTACTATTCTGTCAGGGTCATTCAATAAATTCTTAGAATAGCCAAAATATATTATAATAATATATCTGTCACAACTTAATTATTTTTAATTTTTGACGAGCCGAAGAAATTATCAGGACGTCAGAAAATATTGCCCAGCCCGGAAATAGAAAGCAATAATCTTTTTTTTTTAAACTAACACACTCACAATAGGGGAATTTGAAGTACCCCTAAATGTCAGAGCACAGTGCGAGCAGATGGCGAGGAAGTGGATAAGGAAAGGAGGTATCGATGTGTACTGGTCTTGAATGTCTGGACATCACAACACATGATCAGGCAGAACATTCCACATTCGTGTGGTTTGGCTAAAGAATGACTTTATGTTTATTTGTACACCTGATGTCCACTTCCAACGTGAACTGATGCGAATTCACAGATTGACGGGTACCGCGGGAAAATGTCTGAAGGGGTGGAACACATTCAGCAAGTTCTGTTGAACAACGACCGTGGTAATAGCTATAGAAACGAGATAGGCATAATACGATGCGCCTGTGTTCTAACGACGGAGAGAAAGACTAGGAAGATACGAGTGATTATCAAAACACATGTATATATATCTGCAAGTCTGTATATCTGCCAGTCGGTTACGGGAAATGAGTGTTTTTACATAGATCCTTGAATTCCAAATACCAAGCATCATGCATCATCAACCTGCCCATAATTTATAATCGCTCGAAAACTCGAGAACTGAGCAATGAAACTATTTAAAAAATCAGATGAGGCCATATTAAATAGATCGCTGGCGAAATGTATACTATGAGGGTAGTTCAATAAGTCCTTAGAACAGCGAAAATTCCGAAAATGGTCAGTTTTTCATCATCATCATCATCGGCACGACAACCGGGATGCGGTCTTGGCCTTATTTAGCAAGTCTCGGGGTTATTAAATTTTCCATAATAATTTATTTTTACGGGCAAGGTTATTATCCTTGCGCCCATGGTCCGTTTTTAGTACTGTTAAATCACCACGCACAGTAGCCTCAGCAACACCACCGTCCACCGGAATTGATCGACTCACATCAACTACCAGCAATATCAAACACCACCGTGGCGAACAACATATTTATACCGTTCGGAGTCACTCGAATACCCGAGTGGTCTGCATTTACCCGCCTAACTCCTCCTGCAGACATCTTAGAGTTTAGTCGCCAGCAACGCCAGCATCAACAACAAGCTGCTACGGCTGCTGCTGCCATGATGCTAGTGCGGGCCAGCTTCCTCAGCTACTTCAATCCGGCGGCTTATCCACGAATCCATGAAGAAATTATGCGACGAAGTCCGGCGCCAACCCTGCATGAGAAAATGCCTCCTTTGGGTAGCCTTTGCAAAAAATCTCGCGGATTGACCAATCTAACTTGCAGTCGCCCCAATATCAAACTGCATCATCATTCTCATCGTCATCAGTTGTTACTCCTTCACTAGTTCAATCCGTCTTAAGTCGTCCGCCAACACAAATGTGGTTTCTCCTCATCCGATGCCAGCGGAATTGTACGAATGGGGACCGAGTCGGGATGCGTACTGGTTTGACTCGTAAGTAACTCCGACTATACTTTCGTCTAACACTTACACATGTAAAACAAACCTGTTTGCTTAAGAGTCCATTTAACAAGTACCCTTTCGTCACTTACTAGGCCCCAAGTATTATCATTTACTAAACAGATGCACGAAATTTGTTATGTACAAAGTCTTGGCAAGATGGATGCCACGTTTACTCTCAGTAGAAAATAAATGCAATCAAGTGGTCAATTCTAAGGTATTTTTTGACCCTCTTTCGTTGGAATACTGATATATTTCTGTGCGAAATATAACTGCGGACTAAATATGGATATGTGGGGAGGAAGTATTGTGCCAAACACGGACACTCGGTTCACCTTCCTCCTCCATCATAAAACCTTCGCCACTAAAATACCGAACGAAAACAGCACGTCAGCGGTGATCAGGAAAACACATTCGAAACACCCAGGAACCGCTGCCGGAATATTAAAAGATAAATGTAGTATAGTTGCAGTAAATGTTGTTTTTATTGGTTTGGATGTATCCAAGTATTTTGATGCATTTATTTTGTTATATTCGTCATTATCTTTAAAATTGTGAAGGATAATTTGTAATTTTACGGGTTAAAGTCGTAAATTAATCTAATTGGGCAATGAAATCACGCGTACCCGTCCGATGTAATGGACCGACGACTTTGTACGGCAAAACTGTTACTCACGCGACTCGCGGTTGACATTCGCGTCCCCGTGCGCACCGCGGAGCGAGAGCGGCACGACCGTGGTGGTCGGCGGATGTAATTGGACTCAGCGATAAACGGCTCGTGCCAATGGGGTGAGTTTGGCGGTGTGGTGGTAGACATCCTCTCCACTAAGGATATGTTTTTACTTACCACCAGAGAAACGTAAGGTCTCTCTTGATGGAATAGAAAACCAGATCTCGTAATAAAGATCATGGTGGTACACATGTATGTGTGTACATTGGTTCGTTCATGGAACAAAGTCATGGGAACGAATCTAAAACACAGAAAGGGAAAATGTGCATCCATGAGATGTGAGTTCGGCTATGCAAACAAGCCGAATCTTATTGGATGCTAATTGGGTTTGTGTTTGCTTATGCCGCTGCTGATGAGAAGCAGATCCCGAAATATGAGAAGACAAGGGAACGTTTCGGTCTTTGTCTGAGATGTGCATTGCGGCTAGCTAAATAGGCGGCAATGCAATGTGGAAATGTGCTAATGGGTTTTAGCTAGATTACCGGGAAATGGTGTTTATGGCATCGCTGGTAAGGGTAGGTATTGAATTCCTATTTGCATTTGCTTATACTATAGGATTTAATTGGTGCCAACAGACGCGAGATGCGTATATTTGTTTTGGTCCCTTGGGTGTAAGTCGCCAGCCAATATGTATGTATGGTGATTTATGATACACTTGGTGAGGACGGGAAATCGGCAATGTTTATGGTCCCTGTTATGGTGGTTACCATGTATGTAAACCAAATCATTTTGTTTTCGGGAATTTGTCTAGGGGGACTTGCCTGGCACCGGGGGATTGGGATTTGGGATTCCTGATAAGTTGAATTCTTACAGGGAATTTGTATGCGAAGAGATGCATGAAAGGTAAAGAATCTTTACAGTTTGGCGGAACCGCCACAGATACATTATTACTCTTCCGAGACAAAGGAACAATCAAAACAGGTGATCTTGAAAGCAAACGGTTTCCAAAAGAAGTGAAGACGATGAAATCAACCAACAAGGTCATGGCAACGGTATTTTAGGATGTGGAATCGGCTACATCGATTACTTTCTATTTTATATATTGGTCTGCAGGAACCCAACCTCATTAGCTCGGAACCGCAATGTTCCCTAATCTGGAAAAAAGAGAATCGCCAACTGTAAAGGTGTGCAAGCAGAAAATCGGCTCTGAAGTTGGTTGCATTAAAAACATACTTGAACGCATCCAATTTGCTCGATACATTGGATATATGTATAGTCACTGCGGTTTTTATATCTAAGTTTCAGTCATTTACAAGCTGTCATTCCATGTGCATCAGTTGTATAAGAGATGGATGTCGATAAGCAACATTTACGCCATTACATTCTATTCCATTTTCAATTGAAAAAAATGCTGCTCAAGGTAGGGAATTGATTAATTCGACTTTGAATGAACGTTCGGTTAGTCATTCGATTGTAAAAAAGTGGTTTGCAAGATTTCGTGAGGGAAATTTTCGTCTTGACGATGCCTCACGTCCAGATGCAGTAAAATATTTACGACGGAGAACTTCAAGTTTTACTGGATAAAAATCCATATCAAACTCAGGAACTTGGAGAACAGTTAGGAGTTTCTCACCAAGCAGTATCACTTAATCTTATACAAATAAAAACTTATACAAATAAGTATCTTTTCCAATAAAGCTGAATTTGACAAAAAAGAAAGTCGAGTTTCTAGTCGCACACCTATTATTAATCGTCATTATTGATTCGGTTGAGCGAAGAAATAAAAAAAACAAAAGCGTCTTCATCTGGAAATTAAGGACTTATTGAAAGAGGTGTTTACACGATTCCTTTCTTGACCAACCATTAGTAAATGCGCCCATCTTGCTTCTTCACGTCTAAATGTTTGTGCATAATTTTTAGATTCACGTACTAAAAAAAATATGTAGTAGGTAGATTCCGACACTGAAAACAAGGAGACAGAGATCACCCTTTCATATGGAAGTCACTGACGTACACTGAGAGTACACTAACGGACTGTATCAACCAGTCGCATATATATAAGTACAATTTAATCATAAATAAAAAGCTTCCTATATAAAAGTTCGAAAACCAATTAGTTTATATTACGAAAACGCGCGATCACAACAATTTTATTGTCACATTCAGAGAAAGCGTAAAACAGGAATTGCAAGATTAATCGCGAAATTTATCGACGGTGTTTTAGTTATAGGTCGAAGAAAAGCCGCGCCCATGTCTCACCCAAGTGAAAATGCGAATGTGTGACTGAACAGAGCCAAATATGGATTCGCCATGCACCATAATAAATGGACAGTTCAAGAAGTAGATTAAAGGTTAACTTAAGTAAAGACATTCACTTACTCATTGAGAAGGGCTAGTTGCTTCAACAGTCGAAGGCCACCAATCAATTTCAATGATCCGCATTCACTCGCTAGAAATTTCGTTCCATGTGTTGATACTCATGGTCAACTCTGCGAAATGAAGGCGCCAGATACTTACATGATTTAAAGAGTCCATATATCAAGCAAGAGCAGACAGTATACCCAGAGCATCCTGCTATTTGTTATGGTATGTGGACAAAACCTGTTATTGTCATTTGCTTTTCAAAATGATGACGAGAAAGACGTTAATGCCAAAAGGAGTCGTTACCCTGTGTAACCTTATGCGAGTATCTGACTGTTTCTCTCAGTGGAAGGTACCAAATGATTTTACCGGCCGTTCCAAGTGGGACCCAGTCTTACTTTATAGAGGCAAATGAAATCTCACTTTGTCACTTTGTTGTTAGAGAAACTTCGTCGTGGTGTGCGGATTTCTTGAAACGAATGTCATTTATTCATCCTTTTAATTTATACTGACGAATACTACCGGGTGATCGTTGCCCGCTTGCCTTTTTAGAGTACTGACCCTATTGCTTCAATGCTAACCTCGATGATCACATTAAATTCTTCCCAATAGTCAAGATAGATAAATAATGGAGGTGATATTAAACCGCCTGCAATGCTTTCTAATATTCCTGAATCTCACAAATGCATTTTACATGTTTTCGATTGGATTATGAATTTAAAATCAAAGCTGATTTAGGAAGAATTGGATCTGTCGAGCTGTACTAAGAAGTCACAAAAGCTTAAGTAAAGATTGGTGAATGGACCACGAGGTTTTCTGAAATTTCCCCCAAACACACATCCCGAGAATTTTCCCATTGACTTTGCAAATTAAAGTATAAGGTTGCCTCGACAAAAGGCAACCAAAGGGCACACCACACCAAGGGGACCGTTGAGGGTCCAGACATAGAACGACAGTCACCCGAAGACCTTACTCAGATAAGGGGATGACTGCGAAATGTTGCCCAACATTAGTTACCCCAACTATAAGGCGAAACCGGAAAAGTGAGGAGGTAATTAAGAAGGAAAAACATTGGTGGACCACAATCTAAAAAGCCCCTCGGAGGTATATATTCTGTTGAGTAAATCGGTCATAGTATCAGGACGCTCACCAAAAATAATAGGGCCTTCAATAGAAATCTGGGAGGAGGTTATCTCGGTGCCGAAAGAAGGACAATCAGGATTTTTCTCTCTAATTTTGTTCTGAAAAAGGCCGAAGAGTGCCAAAATAGAGGCATTTAATATATACTATTGCCCCCAAACTATTGACCCAATAAAGATGGTGTCTTATCCAACCAAGGAGTATTCTCTCATTCCCTTGAAAAATCGGGAGAGAAAACGCACCCGGGCGGGAGTCAAGACGCCAACGAGACTCACCTCTGAGTTCATCTTCAACTGTTGAAGAGCCTAGAATTCACGCAAACATTTTCATGCTCCATCCTATTCTCCCAGGATTGACTGATTGTGCAAACCTTCTCTCTTTTATCGCGTTTATACACCAATCCCAGTAAGATATGGAATCCTTGTCTATCCGCTCTCTATAATATGTCTTACTATCATCATCATCATCGGCACTACAACCGGGAACCGGTCTTGGCCGTATTTAGCAAGTCCTGAGGCTTGTTAAATTTTCCATAATGATTTGTTTTTTTTCGGGCAAGGTCATTAGTCTTGCACCAGAGGCTCCCCGACGGGGAATCGAACCCCGGTCTCCCACGTGACAGGCGGGTATACTGTCTTACTATACAAGCTCCCTAATCCGCCATCCTCCTCCACAACCCACGCACAACATTTCACCAACTTTAAAGTGTTGCCTCTACCAAAATTTGTATCCAAACTTATTATTGTTAATATTATTTATTAAAGTATTAATATTAATTTGCATAGTATTTATTATATATTAATTATTACAGCATTAATACTAATTATTATACTATTAATATCACTCTTGTATTACAATTGAATACAACTGAATTGAATGTTACCGTAGTTTTAAGTTAGTATTTTAAGTTTGTATAGCTTGTGTTGTAGCAGGATATGAAATGAACGGACGGCTCCTCGTACGAAAGATATTATTTATTCAACGAAGCACTCGTGAACTTGGTTTTAACAAATATGTATTAGTCTGACGCGGCAATATGAGAGAGACGCGCGTAGCAAAAGGCGCACTCGGTCTGGTGTAACTGTCAGAAGTAGAGCGAGCGCTTTAAGGCGTGAATTCATTTGCCACTCATAACGCCCGGTGCGGCGCTGCAATCGCATACAGCACGCAACTTACGGCGGATCCACAACGCTCCCCCCGATTGTAGTACTAGGTCGATCCTCTGAAGAACCCCCGACGCCGATCAAATCCAGACACTTCCGATGTTTTTCTTTTGTCAATCCCTTCGTGAGAAAATCCGCGGGCATCTTAGCATCTTATCTGAAGGAAGGTGCTTAATATCCAGTCGACCTTCGCGCAAGACATCTCTAACGAAATGATGCCTGATGTCGATGTGTTTCGATCTCGCGTGAAACGTGTGATTCTGGGTCAGTGGTTACGCCCCTCGGTTGTCGTTCATCACCAGAACTCTTTCACACTCGAACAGTTTGAGCTCCGACAAGAATCTCTGTATGTAAAGGGGTTCTCTCGCGGCTTCAGTTAATTCCATGTACTCCGCCTCAGTGGACGAAAGCGTGACGGTGCGCTGTTTCCTCGACTCCCAGCTGATGGCGGCACCGCTCAGGTTAAAGACATATCCGGTATACGACCTTCGATCTACCGGGCACCCAGCCCAATCGGCGTCAACAAACCCTTCCAAGGTGTTCATGCTCTTCGTGTACGTGATTCCTAAGTCGGCGGTCCCCTTCAGATATCTCAGGACGCGTTTCGCTGCCTTCCAGTGTACCTCGCCGTGACAAGTGTTGAATTGACTGAGACAACTGACAATATGCGAAATGTCCGGTCTTGTAGCAATCGCCAAGTAATTCAGAGCTCCGACAAGCTCGCGATAAGGCCGATTTCCTCCTGGTGATCCTTCTTCTTCAACGTCCTTTTCGAGCCTCGAACCCGATTCAACGGGAGTACTGACGGTGTTACAGTCCTCCATCCGGAATCGAGAGAGTAGTTCCCGAACGTAATTTGGTTGAGAAATGGTGATCTGATTTCTGCTCCTGGCGATTTCGATCCCCAAACAACAGCGAGCTGTTCCCAGATCTCTCGCCTCGAATTCCTGCGACAAACCTTTTCGGACGAAATCAAGTTGCTTCAGGTCTCTATAGAATATCAGAATGTCGTCAACGTAGACCAGTATTATCAACGGTTCTCCCCCTCGTTCGAGTCGATAAACGCACGGATCCGCGCTCGTCGGCGTCATATTTAATCCTTCGAGTTTCCCATTCAGTTTCTTATGCCATTGCCGACCAGCCTGTTTAAAGCCGTACAAAGCCCTTTTCAAACGGCAAACCTTTTCGTCACCCTGAAACTGTTTCAGCATTTCCTTGGGGCGGCTCGATATCGGATTTGCCTTGTGTAGCGACGATTTTCTTCAAACATCCTGCGAGTAAATCGGGCAATTCCATGTATGTTTCCTCTTCGATCGTACCGTTTAGGTAGGCGGTCGTGATGTCCATCTGATGCACTTTAAGGTCGTGCTTGACCGCCAGTGCAAGTAGCATACACATGGATCCCAGGCGAGCGACCGGAGCCTAGGTATCGAGAAAATCGATCCCGGGTCGCTGCGCGAACCGCCTCGCCACGAGTCGTACTTTTCTTCTCTCTACCTTGCTGCCCGAGTCGTACTTGTTCCTGAGAACCATTTGACATCCGACCACGTTGCGATTCTTGGGTCGATTCACAATCAGCCATGTATCGTTCTTGATTGAGCATTTGACTTCGTCGACGATGGCGTCCAACCATTCTTCTTTGTCCGGTCCGTTCAATGCTTGCCGATACGGGACCTCCGACTGAAAACTGACAAAATTTGCCTCCAGGCCGTCCGAGATGTACGACTCGTCGTCGTCGAGCTTTGGGTGGATCTCATCCCCGCGCGGATCTTCGTCTTCTTGCGTGATTCGATACAATTTTCGCGGGCGACCGGGTCGTCCGGTGAGAATCTTTCTAGGTCTACCCGGAGCTCTTCTGATCGCTTCGCTGATCTCGTCCCTTTCTCCCGTCGGGTCGTCGTGTTCCTGCGATTCATTTCTCGATTCCTCGTCGTGGTCCCCACCTAGGTGAGGTTCAAAGAAATTTGGCAGTAATACTCCCTCGGGATTGTGATTCGAATCTCGATTCAGATTTGACAAAGACGATGACGGTTCGTTATGCATTTCCGTTTTTGTATCGGTATCAGTAAATTTGATGCCTCGTGTCGTGCTAACCCTTCGTTTGTTTAATACCCATACTCGATAGCCTTGAGTCGATTCGTCGTATCCGAGGAAAATGCATTGCATACCTCGCGGTTCCAGCTTCCTTTTTCCGGGAGTTTTATCCAACATATATGCTGTCTCTCCGAAAGTTCGCATGTTCTTCACGTTCGGGCGTTTTCCGTGCCATAATCCGTAAGGATATTCATAATAATGTATCAATTTCATACGAAGTTTGGCGTAGCGATCGCTTCTGCCCAAAACGAGGTTCAGAGCTTCGATTGCGCCAACATTCAACGCGCCATTTCCAAGAGCGTGCGGTTTTTCCTTTCCGCTACTCCATTTAACTGGGGAGTGTATGGCGTCGTGAGTTTTCGCCCAATCCCCCCCCCCGAGAGAGCCTTGAATTCCTTGAAAAACTTCAAGACGTCGCCTCTCTTTTGCAAAAACCTTACTTTTGTCCAACGAGAGTAGTCTTCAGTTAGCGTGAGGAAGTACCTAGCTTTGCCCCTTGATTTGTCTCTCATCGGTCCGCACACGTCGGCATGGACGATATCCAATAATTTTCCGCTTCG
The DNA here is from genome assembly GCA_963931805.1 of Microdon myrmicae. Lineage (NCBI taxonomy): Eukaryota > Metazoa > Arthropoda > Insecta > Diptera > Syrphidae > Microdon > Microdon myrmicae. Next base: position 54,109,918 of record OZ007496.1, read on the forward strand.
GTGCGATTTCTTTCGGAAGTATTTGTGGATCCGTCGTCTTCTAGGTCAAGTCCGGACACTATCGCCCTTTTGCTCATCTCCAAGAGATCGCACCAGTTAAGGTGGCCGAATCTCTCGTGCCAAGCGGTTATTAAACGCTTACGCATTCCCGTCGGCAGGGCGCAGATCGATTCTTTTCCGGATTCGCGGAGAAAATAGAGATCTCCTTTCCGATCTGCTACTGCGATCGTAGATCCGTGGTTGCTTTTGATTGTAGCTCCTTCGCGCGTGAACCTCACGCTGTTTCCGGCGTCCGTGATATTCGTGACCGAGACGAGATTGTTACGCAGGTCGGGTACGTACAGTGCGTTTTCCAGGCGTATGAGCCGAGTCGTGATGCCGCGATTTTTACGGTTCCTTTCGCTTTTACGTCGGTGGAGCCACGATTTGCCAGATTAACCTTAAATTTTACAGCACTTGCGATTTGTTCGAATACGTCCTTGTCGTAGCATAGGTGCATCCACTATCGAGACACCACGTGTCGTTTTTCTGAACGTTCCCTGCAAAGCAAGCATCTGCGTCTGTGTGGGAGGTTAGGAAAGAAATGTCTTCGGCGATGGCGGCTTTTTCTTTGTTTTCGGGATGTTTTGCGTTTTGTTCGGCCCTCTCCGGACAATTTATGGCCTTGTGACCGATTTGGCGACATCTATGGCATTTGTATTTGAATGGTCCGCTGGTACGTTGATCATCCGATTTATCGACGGACTTGTTCGACGCTTTGTTCGTAGTCCTTTTCCAATTCGGCGTTCCTTTTCTCGCGAACATTGCTTGGTCTTCGACTTGTCGGCGTTGTCTTCTCGTCGGGCTATTGTCGAGGATTTTAATTGTTCAGATGTTCCGGCGAAGGTAACTCGTCTCTCGACTCGATGGCGCATCTAAAATTCTCGTAGCTCTCCGGCAAACTGTGTAAAAGCATGATCGATTGTAATTCAATGCTGATGTTACGTGCGGTTTCCGCCACCCAATCAATTAATTGTATTTAATATAATTTGTTTTAATGTAGTTTGATGGTAAGGTGGTGGAAGAATTGCGCGATCCACAAGTGAGTGTTCGAACACGCCCCGATTCGAGTGTCGATCGTGGGCAAGTTCGAATTCGGTTTTCGAAGTGGATGTCGATGAGCGCGAGAGAGACAGGAGGATGTTTAAATTCGGTTTTTTGGGATTCCGTTGTTGGCTGTTTTTAAGAAACAGTTGGAAGATTTTTTCTCGAGTTGAGAGTTCGTTAACGACAGTTAAAAGAGGCAAAAAAAAAAAGAGGAAAAAGCGCAGATCAGAGAAGAGTTGTTCCGCATAGTGAAAGAAAGAAAAATTGGAAAAAGTAACTTGTTGATTTAAAGATTGATAAAGAGATAATTGTAAATGGAAGTAAATTTTGATCAAAGTATATTGGTTGGAGTTATTGGATATAACAGTATTATATATATATTGGATTGAAACCGGACCTGGCCTAATTCAGACTTAAGAAAAGGTAACCCCATTTGTATTTAAATCAAAATATTTATGGTTCTTTATACACCACACTGACTTGTACGGATAATTCGGACATTTTGTCGACACTATCGGAGAATTCGTCGACGTGTCGTTGTACATCTCCGCCTTCGTTGAATCGATGATTCATTAGTCGTTTCCACAATGATGCCTTTTTCGCCGGTCCTTTCGATTCGAAAAGTGCTTGCAGTTTCAACCAAATTTCTCGGGCTGTTTCGCAGTATCTAATTTGCCTGATGTCGGCGTCGCCAACAGCGAGATACAAATCGGCTTTCGCCTTTTCGTCCTCGTCTTTCCACGCTTGCAAATTTTGGGATGCTTCCGGTTTCGGTTTTTCACCGCTTGCGTGAGCCCACGTTTTGTTTTTTGTCATGAGTGCCCGCATTCTTAGTCTCCAGGTATCATAATTTTCTCTGGTTAGCATTTGTATGAGCATTATGTTCGTAGCTTGACCGTCCATTTTGTTTGCACTGATGTTATATTTCCGCGTGTAATTTCCACGCTGTCTTCTCGTCTTTTCGATTTCCAATTACGAATATCCAGACGATGTTTAAGCCTGGGCCCATAACCTGTTGTAGCAGGATATGAAATGAACGGGCGACTCCTCGTACGAAAGATATTATTTATTCAACGAAGCGCTCGTGAACTTGGTTTTAACAAATATGTATTAGTCTGACGCGGCAATATGAGAGAGACGCGCGTAGCAAAAGGCGCAGTCGGTCTGGTGTAACTGTCAGAAGTAGAGCGAGCGCATTAAGGCGTAAATTCATTTGCCTTTTACTCGTAACGCCCGGTCCGGCGCTGCAATCGCATAGAGCACGCAGTTTAGGGCGGATCTACAACAGCTTGCCCGAAAGCGAAATAAATGCCTTCACCAAAACAAAACATACATTTGTCAAATAAGTGCCAGTTATAAAACAATTAAAAAAATATTCACCCTTCTGACAGCTGACCGAACATATGTTATGAATAATATTTTCGTCCATAGTTACTTGTCTCGGATAGCATTAATTATAGTGGACATCATCATCATCATCATCGGCACTACAACCTGCCTTATTTAGCAAGTCCTGAGGCTTGTTAAATTTTCCATAATGATTTGTTTTTTCCGGGCAAGGTCATTAGCCTTGCGCCAGAGGCTCCCCGACGGGGAATCGAACCCCGGTCTCCCGGGTGACAGGCGGGTATACTAACCAGTATACTATTGAGGAGCAACCAACTAACCACTATACTATTGCCGTAGCGATCGCTTCTGCCCAAAACGAGGTTCAGAGCTCCGATTGCGCCAACATTCATTTAGTGGACATCGTTACGGGTTAAATTTAGCTGTCATAGGTGTTCAACGTGACTTGTGGGTGGCACTTTACTGATGAGCCTGAATCGACTATTGTACATATGTTGGGCACAAGTTAAGAAAGTATGAAGGCAATCATCATAGATCTGATGCTATATGTAGGCACCCAAGCAGAGGAGTGTGCGTAGCTTCGTTACAACATATATTGATTAACTGGAGTTTAATTTAGAAGTTATAAAATTTGAGTCAAGATTATTAGAAATGAATGGCAAAAAATGGGTGGCAGCAAGCTATTTCATTAAAAAACAAATTGCAACACGTAGAACTGACTTTAAAAGATTGAGATAGTAGAAGTGGTACACGTAAATTCATTTTATCTTGTAGGTACACTATATTTGCCACTATTAGTTAAACCTAGTTTTTTATTAATTATTCAGGAATTTCAACCGCGATCCTTTTTTTTATTGTATTACAGATGCCAATCATACTGTACAATAAAGTTCTCATACCAATTGCACTTTTTAATTTGACAGAGAATTATGAAAAATGGGACAATTCTCTCCACAAAGTCATGGATTTTTGAGCCCCAAAATGCTCATTAATTAATTGCCCGTACACCACTCCCATTCATTAATTGCCCTGATCGATATCATTAACACAATTTTGTGGATCTCATACTCGTATTTCAGAACAAGTTTATAAAGTATTCCTACACTTGAGGTAATTACTAGACAGAATACAAGCACGTGTATTCAAATATATTAAAACAAATATCACTTAATCGCAACTAATCGGCCTAATAGAAGGTGGATTCATCTTCTTTACTCTGGTTTCCAATTATATCAAAGAGCTCAAAGTGTGTGCGAAACTCTTATAAGACACAGACATATTAGAGAAGCTCATGGGGGGGACTATGAGCTCAATTTATGTTAAATAAAATGATCAAGTGGAAACAATTAGCCACTGCATGGATGTCATTCTAGTTTGTTTTCCTCTATTCTGCTTTATATGTAAAGATATTTTAAGGTAATAGCCTTCCGGGAATCGTAATGAGTATGTATTGTATTTTGTGGGGGGACAGGGTTTAGATGTATAATTAAAATATTCGAACAACGACAGACTTATGGACCCCCAATTTGATTAATTAAAACAGAAATGAACGTAAAAAAAATGCGATGCTTCTGTAGAATAACATGCTGGTTCAGTCACTATAGCAGACACGAAACTATTTTTAATAACTTTTAAATAATATGCAGATGTACTCGCATAATATATGAGGGCATTTGAATCCAACAGACGGGTGGGTCATTGGTAAATTATTTAAATTGTTTGCTTTTGTATACCTTTTTTTTTCCACACTGCGAATGAATTATTGTTTAAAGTTTTTTAAGTGTAAAGTTGTTGTTTTATTCACGCACCATGCGGTTTGTTGGTCTTAATTGTCTTTTGAGTTTTACGTTCTACCGGATTGGCAAGAAGGTATTTTCGGTTTTCACATATTGAAAAACTTGTAGTTGCTCTGAAGGACGCCGGTCAGTGCTATGGATTTTCCTTTTAACGTTTGACAACATTTTGAAGCCAATTCTCTGCATTGTTATTTGTAGGTTTTTGTTTAGAGTTACTTTGGACATGAAGTGTAAATATCAACAGTTTCGACATATTTTATTTTTTAATTTCCATAATGGAAAAAAAGATATAAAAAGTTGCGGTGTTGACAGCCAAATGCACGCATCAGAATTATTTCCAAAATTTCATTCCGCAGATTTTGCCTTCAAGGAAAACACTCTAAATACTCGTCGGTGGCTAATATGAATAAATCAAAATAAGTAATGATAAAAATATGTTCACAGCTGTTTGAGAGATTGCGGAAATGTTAAATACACTGAGTAGAACAATTGAAAATAGAATTGAGAAAGTCTGTATTTGGGTTTCAGATGAATTGAGAGAGATTCATTTAGCACACGCATCGATCAGTTTTTGAGAAGACTCATCATTAGTGATGAAAAATAGGCCAGAAACATAATATTATTCGAAAACAAACATAGTGCAGGGATGATAAAACAACACAATACACAAGCACGTTTGAAATCGATTAGTATTAAAAAAAAGTCATTCTGTCTGTTTGATGGGAAAAATGTTTTTTTTTTTTTCCATATCACACAAATAGAAGACCATATCCTCAAATATCAAAACGGGCCAATGATAAGAGTCGGGGGGGGGGGGGGGGGTCTTGAGTTTGGAATGATGAAGAAATATATGATTAGGTAGTGTTTCCGTCGGCTGAAGAACGACTCTCTAAAATTATATTATACTACATACTGAAAAGTCCCGGGCTTTTCAATAGGTCACCTATGAACATGAACATGACTCGTTTCTAGAGGCTCCATGTGACGCGCGCTGTTACAATATATATGTAACCCATTTCCACACACTTCTCACGCCTGTGGGGAACGAAGTCGTGGCGCCAGCATGGGCGCACGCTTCTACTTCGTCCTCACCAATCATCACAAAGTTCCAACACGAAAAACTAGTCTCTTCACTTAATCGGGTGCACACAATTGTTTACAAACGAAAAGGATAAGTACTCCCAGGAACATCAGCTCGGAAATCAAACACACTAATTCTTTATTTATTTTTACCATTGTTTTTTTATTTTTATTTTATTTTACTATTATTATTGTATTTTAATTTCACAACAGATGTACCAAGATACAAGACAGTGTACTCTACTTGACAACAAAATAACTGGTGACACAAGAAAGAATTACTTAATTAATCACGCGCTAGGAAAAAAACGTTTAAATTAGAGGCGTGCGCGTACTCCACTCAACTTAGAAATCGCGTCCCCGTGTGTATCGGGGAGCGGGAGACGTAACGACCGTGGTAGTCGACGGGTATAAAAGGACTCAATCGAGGATTGGAATCTGGTTCTTGATTCACCCTCGATTTGGTGGTGGTGGATATCCTCTCCGCTAAGAATATGTTTCTACTTACCACAAGAGAAACGTAAAGGTCTCTCTGTGGCATAGAAAACCAGATCTCGTAATAAAGATCATGGTGGTACACATGTATGTGTGTACATTGGTTCATTCATGAGACGAAACCATGAGAACGAATCTAAAACAAAGAAAGGGCATATGTGCATCCATGCGGTGTGCGTTCGGATAAGCAAATAAGCCAAATCTCATCGGATGCTAATTGGGTCTTTGTTTGCTCATGCCTCGAGGACAAGAGGAACGGATCCAGGGAAATTAAAAGACAAAGGGACCGTATTGATCATTTTCTAGGATGTGCATCGCGGCTAAATAAATAGACGACGATGCATCGAAGAAATGGTGTTAAAAGCAACGATGGGACCAGGGCATCATAAAAGTCTTAGATGTAAATAGGCGAATAGCCATTCGAAAGAGGTGCTAATGTGTTATATTACTTTATACAATGAGAATTGTATATCGTATCTTGGGTCGGTGGCCGAAATGAATGCCTTGCTTGCATTTTTATATGCCGGGAAATTCGTTTGGGGCAAAGAACGAAATTTGTGATTATTTATTCGTCTAGACGAGGGATCATGGTCGAGTATATGCCAGCTGAACAAACAAGCTGCCCGACGCTGCTTTGGCACTTGGACAATGAATCGCCAGCCAATGTGTATGTAAGACATGTTGTAAACATGTTAGGCTGGGAATAGCCAACTCGAGGCTAAGATTCCCTGATTATGCGGTTACATTATATGTGAACCGATAAGTTTTCTTTTCAGGGATATGTTGTTTGGAACAGTATTCTTAAAAGGAATGTTGAATTCGAATAAATGAATGCAGGTAAGAATTCTCTTCCAGGAGCTTTTAGGTAAATACATTTGGTAAATTTTGTTTTGTGAAACATTTACAGGTGCTTAATGCGATTGCATTAGCAGAAAGTGGGTGGTGGCTGGGTTGCGGATATGGGGGGTTCTTGAGATGAGCTTTAAGAACCCTCACACGCCCACACACAGAGAATAAAACCCACGCTGAACTTATTTAACATTTTATTTTATTGCTTAAACATATATCATTAATTACCCACAACACGACAAAACTCTGCTAAACACCCACAAACGCGCGACATCCGCTTGTACTCACGACGGGCAATTCTGGCGACTCTCATGTTAATTTTCTAAGCGCGATAGGCTTCACCAGATGATGTCCATCTAGGACGATGGATACCCATAGAATCCCCTCTGCCTCGATCGTGCAGATCGAAGGGTCAATTTTTTGTTTCCACTTATCCTTTGTTTAGAAACACACAATAGATGTCTCACAACAGATGCATGTCTCGCAGTACATTTTTCGTTTGTTTAACATTGGAAATGTTTACGATTGGTGAGACGTGATTGTGTGGATGTGCCTAATATATCTTTAGAACCTTGTATTTATCCAAGTGTTCACTTATGGTCAATGATAGCAATGTATCGTTTTCATAGAATTGATTACTATTGTTTGGGTAGCATAAAGCACACATTTGTGTAGAGATTTGGGTCTCAGACGTACGTCTGGACTCTATTGTTTTATTCTTTAGTGATACCGCTAAAGACTTTTTGGGTCGTAGATCAATTAATCACTCCGAAGGGGGTTCACATTATGTGATCCTAAATGTGATGGGGCTTGACCCAGTATGTATGTTCGGGTGAGTCAACGAATTTCTATTCAAAAAAAAATGTCATTGCACTATATCCGCCCTATAATCCAGATCTACCTCCGAATGACTTCTGTCATATCCCCAGAACAAGAAATAACTGAAAGATGACCGTTTCCTAGTGTAAGTGAGTCTATACTAACATACGTGGGCTGAAAAGTCCCGGTATTTTCCAAAAGGTAGCGCTACCTATGAACATGAACATGACTCATTCGAGAGGCTCCATCAATGAATTTCTTCCAAAAAAATATTTTTTTCATTGTACTGTATACGAGTATTAACATATAATCTAGATCTTCATCGAAATGACTTGTTTTATATTCCAGTCTAAAAAATAACTGAAAGCTTGTCGCTTCCTAGGGAGACCATACTACATGGGGTGAAAGTGTGCGAGATCTTTCAACAGGTGGCGCCAATAAATAATGGACATGACTTATTTCATGAGGCTCGTCTGTCACTAATTTATGTACGAAGTTTTGTGACTTTTCATTTATTCGCTTACAAGCTACAGTCGTTTGAGTGGCGCTACTTTCGCCTTCGTACAAAAATGTAAAAACAAGTTGATTAAATGTTTCAATAGGAAAAACTTCTGAAGAATCATTACAATGGTTGCAAAAATGTTATCCCACATCTACTCCTTCGAGAACAACAGTTTATGGGTGGTTTAGTGAATTTAAAATGGGTCGCACAAGCACCGAAGACGCACCTGGCTATGGAAGAACAAAACAAACTACGAATACTGAAATCGTAAAGCAAGTGCATTGAATCGTTTTGAGCGATCGTAAAGCGAAGTTGGCCGAGTTAGCTAAGGCCATGGGCCTCTCAAAAGAACGGGCGGGATTAAAAAGCTATCGTCGTGATGGGTGCCCCATTTGCTAACCATAGACCAAAAACAGCAGCGCCTTGATGATTCAATGGACGGTTTGGCGTTGTTGTAGTGTTATGTTATTGTAACATATGGTTATCTATTTTACTTACTTGGTGGGGTCTTGGTTGTTTCCCTCCCAGTCTCAGGGGTAGGTTGGATGAGCCGGAAGCACGTCATCACCGGTCTGGATTACTCTATTGAATTCGCAGCCAAAATGCAAGAGTGGCAACCGCATTTTCTAGTGTAACGGACTTCAAAAAAAAAACAGCGCCGGGTATTTCGCTTTTTTTGTTGCGGAATTTAGCCCAATGGTTATATAAACGAATTATTTTTAAACAAATTTGTATATATTGTTTCTAGGCGGAATTTATTCATTCACTATCAAACGTATATATTAAACACAAAACGACGAGAACAATACAAACTATTGGGTGACAAAAATCAACAAACATTTTTTCTGTTTTCCTTTTTATTTTTAATCATCATCTTCATCAGCACCACAACCGGGATCCGGTCTTGGCCTCATTTAACAAATCTCCCCACCGGTCCCGATTTCGAGCCGATATCATCCAGTTTGGCACTCCCAGGCTCTGGGCGTCCTGGTCTACGCCATCCCTCCATCGCAGACAAGGTCTGCCACACTGTCTCCTTCCATACATCACCCCACAAAGGTCTTTCCGGGCAGGCTCTTCTTCGCTCATTCGAACTAGGTGTCCCGCCAATCGGAGTCTACTGAGCTTGATTTTTCTTACAACATTAGCATCAAGGTAGATTGCATACAACTCATGGTTGTAACGTCTCCGGAATCGTCCTCCCTCACATACGGGGCCAACAATTCTCCTTAAGACCTTCCTCTCGAACGCGGCTAAGAGATCAGAGTGCCTTTTATTGAGCACCCAGGTCTCGGATCCACACATGAGTACTGGTAAGACCATGGTTTTGTACAGTCGTAGTTTGGATGTTCTGGATAAATTTCGGGACTCAAAGAGCCTTGATAGACCATAGTAGGCTTTGTTGGATTTGATCAGCCGTTCGCTTATTTCTTCTTCCATATTGTTTTCGACTGATACTATTGACCCAAGGTAGTTAAAGGATTGCACTACTTCAAATTCGTGCTCCACCACCCCGATCGTTTGACCAACGTTAGGTCTTTATAGGTTTTTAATTTTAATACCCCACTTTAATTCACTAAATTAATTTTCTTTTTCTCTTAGTCTCAGACACAATCCACACTAGTTGAACATACCAACTTCAAAACCGCGACTTTCTTTTTAAGACCTTACCGTCTCGGTCAATAATTGCAACTCTACTCCCTTGTTTTTGTGTTCGTCTGCTCGAGCGAAAAATCTCACCCCCGATCGTGCAGATCGAAGAATACATTCTTTTGTTTAAATTATTCCTTTTGCCCACCGCCATTTATTTTTTTTTTTTATCTTTCCCGGATTGGAATCATAAGAGGGGAAATAAAAAAGGAACAGTGAACAAATGATCTTGCGGGTGAGCGTTTTTGATCCCAGATGTTGGTGGGCTATAAATTGAACATGTGGTCCATTTTATGACACAATTTGTTTGTTTTCCAATTGGTTTCGGAATTTTGTGCAAACAAATTTGTAGAGGATCAGAAAATTGCAGACGCGGATTTTATGAATCTCAACAATATTTGTTTGGGAGTAGTCCATCTGGTCCATCTGCGAATTTTGCGTGTATGCGAACCAAATGAAGTTTTGGTTCATTTACCACATGTTGGATTTTATAAATTTAATTCAATGTGCCACAATTAATGGAGTATGTTATGGAAGGTGCAAAATGTATGGAGGCAAAGATTGCAGGGCGCTTCATCCTTTAAGCGGCCGGTTCTATGTGTACCACGATTAACTGTGGAGGCTGGCTCCAACGAGGTAAGTATTACAGGGTGAAAGAGTTTACGTGTAACACAACGGGAAAGAGATCGGCAGGACAGCCGCGACGGAGATGGGAGGACAATGTAAGGTTTGACCTTGAGGAGATCGAATCGGCTGGTCAAGCCTGGAAGGAGAGTGTACAGGACAGGGCACGATGGCGGAGTTAAATCGGTGAGGTCATAAATTCCCGGGCTCTTACAGGCCAATAAATAGTAGTAGTATATTAATAATATAGTATCATTTTTTTGTCGGTGTAAAGCTAATAACCTTGTGGGGGAGACGAAGTATGTTGCACCGGCGTACGGCGCTGGTTCACCTCACTCCCCATCACTAATGTCACTTTATGAATCTCCAACAAGAAACACCGTCAGTCGGATGGAGGACAAAACACTGAAGGGTTCATCAAGAATCAAGCTCCAAAGCACTGAGCGGACACCACACAAGAATAAAACACGGCATTATAGTTATTGGTTCATTTAGTATTAATTGTAGGTTCTTATGCACTAAACTGATTCTCGGTTATGCACTAAACAAAGTTTCCACACGATTTGTTAATTTACACAACTGTTATTAAGTACGAACTCGACTCCGAAATGACTAACCCCGACTCGTTATTGATGACTCTTGGTTGAATTTCGCGTCCCCGTGTGCACCGGGGAGTGGGAGTGACATGGCCACGACCTGCTCGGACGGCGGATGTAAAAGGACTCAACAATATTCAATCATTGTCCAAAGGAAATTTGGGTGCATTCACTTTTACGGTGGTGATAACCGGATCTCATAGAGGAGGTCGTCATTGTACACATGTATATGTGTACGTCGGATCTTTTCATGGGTCGAAGCCATGATACGAATCTGAAACAAAGAAATGGCATAAGTGCATTCACGAAATACGATTTCGGTAAAGCAAATAAAACCGAAATCGTCGGATGTTATTGGGATCTTTGTTGGAACATGTGCGTCGCGGCTAAACACAGAGACGACGATACGATGTGGAAATGCGCTAATTGGTTTTAGCTAGGTTACTGGGAAATGATGTTTATGGCATCGCTAGTAAGAGTTGGTATTGAATTATTTGCGTATCGCCAGAATGCCTGATGAAGGACAGCGGTCTTTTGTTTACTCATGGTGTGAATTAGGGAAATAGGCTTCAGCGCCGATTGCGCTAATTGAATGCAGCTGCTGGTATATTATTGCTGGAAGAAAAAGGTCGCCGGCCAATGTGTACGTTAAGAGATTTATCATACACATGGCGAAGCTGAAAAATAGACAGCACAATGCTTATGGCCCCTGGTGAAGGTTTCATTATATGTAATTCAAAGCCTTTTGTTTACAGGAATTCGTCTAGAGATATTTGCTTGACACCGAAGGTGCCGAATTAATTTGAGATTCCCGATAAGGTAAGAAAGAAATCTTACAGGAATTGTATGCGAAGGGATGCATGAAAAGGTAAGTTTACTTTACAGGGGCTTTAAGATTATAGATTTGATCTAATTAATGCTTGAAGCATTTTCAGGTGCTTAATGCGATTGCATTAGCAAAATTTATACGACTTGGGATGAGGTTATAGGGGTTTTTAGGTAAGTGTACCGTGGGGTTTGGCGGGACCGCCACAACCTCGCCCGTAAAAATAAATTATTATGGAAAATTTAACAAGCCTAGAGACTTGCTAAATAAGGCCAAGACCGGATCCCGGTTATAGTGCCGATGATGATGATGATGATTTGTTTTTTTTTTTTGTTAGTTTATCTTTTTTTTATTTATAGGGCGTGCTGAGCGCTTCATCTTTTAGGTGTATGGTTCTGCGTGTACTGCGATTAGCGGAGGAGGGTGGCGCAGAAGAGGTAAGTATTAAGGGGTGGAGGGTGTGACCCGGCGAAGAAATAGTTCTGCACCATCACGATAACCCACCGTCACACACGTCCTTGAAAGTGACAGCTAAATTGAACCAATTACAATTTGAATTGGCTGCTCACCCACCGTATTCTACAGACTTGGCCTCCAGCGATAAGCCTCAAGCGGTGGCTTCAGACCGAATGAGGAAGTCATGGCGGAAACCGAGGCGTATTTCGAAATCTTTCACGTTTCGTACTACTGAAAGAGTATCGAATAATCGCTATACCAAGTGTATCGGCTTCGAAGACAACTATGATGGGGAATAAAAAATAAAAAAACGCTTCTTTTCAGAGAAAACCCGGAGACTTTTCAACCTATGTAATACTGTGGGGGTGGAAGTATTTGCCCCAGACACAGGCGCGCGGTTCACTTTCTTCCCCAGGATGTTGCTCCGACGAATATCCTCAAAAATCCAGGGAAATGCAATTAAAGAAAACACTCAGAGGTTGTTCCGCTGTACTTTTATTTTTTTTTTTTGTTTATTGTTCTCAATTGATTTAGAATTTCACATTTGAATTTGTTCTTATTTTATCATTCAATGATTCCACTTGCACAAATAAAGTGATACAATTTAACCGTTTTCTGGAAGACAATTAAAACGACTTTTCGTGGCAAATTTAAAACTTTACGCGTAGAGGAAATTTCCTGTGATTGAATCTCGACTGTAATTTGACGAATAATTAAATTAAAATTTAGCGCGGCGGCGTGACTGATCACTGCGTCGGGTGAGATGCGACTCAGCTCACTTGTGCACCGTATGGTGGAGGATTAGTGACAGGTTAATAATCTGTGAATTTAAATCTGAGCCCGAGCGGCGGCGTGACCTGCCGCTGTGATGATTCAATAGTGATTGATCTGATTAGGGGCGAAATTCTGTGTTCTATTTTTTTGCACACAGGACAATCAAAAGAGATCACGCCTCTGCTTTCTCATTGTCACGCCCGTCGAAGTGTGGGGGATAATCGGTTAATTGATAATCGACGAACATGGGATAATGAGGGAGCAGAAACACGATGTACGATGATCTCGGGGAGGGTTTGGTTGTGTGTGCTGGTATCAAATGCAGTTTCTGAGAATGACCTACTGCCCTGGTGTTACGTCGGTGGTGATCTCGGAGTGCATTGAAACGTATGGAGACAGAATTATGGAGGAGAGGAAATGTAGCCGGTGCTATTCACCTGCGAAAAGAGATCATTGATCCCAAGCGAATGGATGATCTGCGGAAAATCGATAGGACGCTACATCGGCTAGGGAAATATTACCGTGGGAAAAACGCTAAGAAATGCGGTAATTACCCAAGCCATTGAATGATGCTGCAACCGCGTCGTTTGATTCGACTTGGTTGTTGCTAACCAACATGAATGGAATTTCCGGTAGAAATCTCATGGTTAGAGAAATGGAGTTGCCGTATGGCAAAAAGAGTAGCTAAACTCAGTTGTACATTATCTGCATAGGATAATGAGTTTAGCTATGCGTCCTTGGGGAAATATGGTATTCCAGGTCAATAGCATGAACGGTGGGATAAGGGTTGATGTGACGCGCTGTTAGCGGTCGAAATAAGGCGGAAATTGTGGTTCGAATTGTGGTTGGAATGGTGGTTGGAATGGTGGTTGGAATTGTGATTGGAATTGTGGGTTGGTTCTCCATGTAATATAGAGAACCCCCACAGTACTGTTTTCACCATTTAAAACAACGCGTTTGAGATGAGTTATCAGTGCAACACTGGGTTGATAATCAAATACGTGAAACTTCAGTTTTACAAAAATCTCTTATTTATTCATACAAAATGTGCCTCAGCAAAAAAGGGAAAGGTGAGAAAAATTATATTTTATCAATCGGGAACTGATCCCACGCTCTTCTCAGCCCTAGCAGTCACATTTCAAATATCTAAATAGCCTCGAAATTACGTAACAAATATTAAACTAAATGTTTCATCAATTTACCAGTTATGCCATACTCGTGGCATTAAAATGATTTCCCTCAGTACCATATGAGGTGCCAAAAATACTGTATAGCGTCATTCAGGGAACAATTTGCAAACAATTTCAGAGTCAAAGGTAAAATTTGGCCTTACAGAAATGTGTGACCGTAACCGAGGTAAATAACAAAATATTTGTCATCATCGCGGTTATGCAATGTCATTAGACGCTCCTCTTTTACGGCCACCATAGGAAATACAGATTGCACTTTGTCACGCTCTTTCGCCTCGTTCTCATGCAAAAGTCACATCCCCTTCCAACATTACATTTCCCAAGTGGCGCAAAGAAATTTCGAACGTAAATTTTCTTTCATTCGTCCTGAACGTACAATTATATACATATACGTAAATATAAGCAATAATACAAATAGCAGGCATTCAATATCTAAAACATCAATGCCAAAGCATCAGTTCTAATATTGATATTGGCAATAATTATCTATCAAGCCTTCTACTGGAAGATAAAGCAACACCATCCATCGTCTTATTCTATCATGCAAAGAAGCTTATGCATAATTATTGAAAATAAAAAGAGTCCAAAAATAAATAAACAATATGTCATATAAAAGATATCAACAAAAAAAGGAGAATCTATTGAATTTTCTTTTATGAAAAATAATTAAAGATTATGGAATGCTGTATCTTGTGCATTTGCTTGATATTCAACTCAAATTATTATAGGAAGATATTCTCGCACATTTTACTAAAAAATTTCGTTTTTCTTGTGAGACTCTAATTTGCTTGTTTAATTAAATTTGAAAAACATATTCCAAATAATAGATTGTCATAATTTGGTTTGAGTAAAAAGATTTTACAGAATATAGAATGCGGTTTGGTTTTTTTTTTCTAATTATTGTAATTAATGTGCGATTTTTTGATGCTCTAAAGTAAATTGAGATTTGATTTTTTTATATATATATATAAATATATTTTGTATACATATATATAGATATATATGCTTATAGTAAACTCACTCGCCTATAGGTATCAGGGAAGAACTATTTAAAGTTCAAATATGCATAGAAAATGAAGATGATTATAATTAACACAAGCACTTGTGGTTAACGCATTTAAAAAGGAAGATAGCAAGTTGCAGATTATTAATAACGGGGGCAAAGGGGAGAGTTTATTGTATTTTCATTTTGCTATAATTTTATCATTTATTATTGTTTTTGTTAATAATTTAAAGGAAAAGGAAGTTAATAGTTTCAAGTGGAGAAAAATGTCCAGAATTTAATAATTTTCGCAATACCTTCACTGGTGGGATGTAGGTATTTCTTCCATCTGGAAACACGTTAACGGGCAGAAATTATACATTTCATTATTTTCTGTAAAACAAACAAAAACTTTTGTATAAAATACAATTGAATGAATCAAATCATAATAACTTAAATAAATTATTAGACTTTAGTTCTCAACTAAAGTGATTTACGTACATGACTCTTATGTATATTACGATTCTAAGCCTTCGTGCTAAAAGAAACATACAATATAAGAATGAAAATAAATAAAACGAAATTAATAAAACAAAACCATTTGCCGCTTTCAGTTTATTGCAAATTCATGGAGAAACAAATCATTTGTATATTTCGAAGAGCTGTTAATGGATCATCTATAGAAACAGGGCGAAAATAAACGATACTTTTTGATATTGTTCACTTATGGTATATAAATGATGTGCACAAATATTATATTAAAAAACAATTCATTCTGAGTTCACTTCTTATACGGTTGCATTTTGTTTGTTTTATTATTTATTTTCCTATCAAATATGAACTGAAATAAAGCTATTAATAAAAAACTTATTGAAATTACATTAAAATTGAACATAAACAATAAGCTCTAGGGAACACTGACGAATACGAGTACCTACGTATAATAAAGGGTCAATAGTAGGACACATACAACTATCTACAGTACCCGTCTATTTGCAACATTATTGCCCACTCGTTGTTATGTAAGAGGAGCAATAGTTTGTTCATTAGTTTACGAAAATCAATGATGCATTGAAATATTTTGCGGGTACGAAATGTCAATTAATTATTTTTCTTTTAATGTGTACAATCACCCGACTTGGTCCATAAATAATAATTTTGTTTTGTTTTTACTGGATTTTATGTCACAAATATTGTTGATGACGTATGATGTTTATATTGTATATATATAAAAACACGAAGGAAAATCGCCATAGTATAGATTTATGGTTATTGTTCCCGATTTCCTAGTGGAGATTGTTTAAAGTAACATTTAACGTGAGGCATAAGTTGTTGATTGAATTCACTTAAATGTAGTCTTCTCATGTATCTATACACTATCTTCATATCTATAAAGTAGCGACAATTATTCCCTTGGCAAATTTCCGCAAAATAAACGTTTTCTAAATCAATGCCAAGTTCCAAGCAATGGTTTGGAAGTTCAACTGACAGATAGGCAATAAAATAAATATCTTTATCTAGAAAACCAGAAACTGGTGTTAATTTCAAGAGGCGTTCGTTTTTTTAATTTGTTACTTATCGGTTTCCATTCTCGTAAATTAGACACAGTTCGATATCGTGCATTACGATCACTGCTTTAATATAAGGGGACATTCCGGTTTGTTCGGTTCAAAAAAATCAATTTTTTTTTTTGCTTAATCGATAGTTTTATCCTCCAAAAATAATATGTTAAAATTTGGAAACGAAATCTTGGGCGGTTCCAAAGTTGTAGGTCATTAAAGGGTCGGGTCTCCCGCTGATACAAATTCGTATCATAGGTGGCAACTACCGTGTATTTAGAAAGATGCAGACTATCCATTTATGGGCATTAATTTGATTCGCTGTTGGCTTGGGCCAACTGCCACTTCTTTGAATATGTCGCAATCTTGTGCGACTGAACAACATGTTCATAAGCGGTAATGGATAGTCGCACCTGTGTATGTTGTTTTTACATTCGTGCGTACTGTGGGTGACCTGCGATTGCCTGAGTTTTAGTTCGTTTCATATATATGAAACTAACTTGCCCGTTGCACGGTGCTGGTGGTTTTTTCTGGTTCGGTGACTATGGAAGATGTTCCTACCGGTGACGTCGCGGGGTAGGTATTTTTGATGTTTCTTTGTTTCTTTTTCATGAGGAGGAAAAAGTATTTAGTGTAAACGTGGTCTCAGAGCGTGCAGTGCGCGCGTTTAGGCGTCCGTTTCATACGTTTTTCAACGGTAAATTTTTCTAACATAATGTTTAACAACGTTAAAGGTTCGCGTAAGTCAGGGGTGCGTCCAGGGAGTCGATATAAAAAACGAAAAGGATTTACGGGAACTGTAAATGAACTGGAAACGGAGTATGCGACTACATCGGCACAAAAATTGGCTACATCGCCCGACTTCGCTCCAACGGTCACAGTGACGGCAGCATACGTGATGTTACTTTTTTTCAGTTTTTTCCGAACTTTCAAACATTATAAAGTGTAAAAACTGTGGCGGTTCGATAAACTTTTCAAAAAAAGCTGAGAAAGGCCTAGGATTCAAAATGATCGTCGAATGCAACTGTGGTGAGAGGGTCATCGAGTCCTGTCCACGAATCGCCAACAAAGCTTACGAAATTAATCGTAGAATAGTATTCGTAATGCGCATCTTGGGTGTCGGGTTAAATGGACATTGTTTCACTTCACTGATGGATATTGGCGAATTTACGAAACACATCTACTACGCTGCTCTCGATAATGCACACACCGCTTGTATCGGCGTTTTTTCTTCCGTGATAAAAAAGGCTAGCAAAGAAGAAAAAGAAAAAACTGATGAAAGTGAAAATAAAAAATGTACTGCTTCTGGAGATGGTAGTTGGGGCAAAAGGGGTCATACTGCTAATTATGGCGTTATGACATTGATCGGTAACAAAACAAACGAAGTTCTCGATCTTACTGTGAAATCGCGTTATTGCCAAGGCTGCTACCTTATGAAAACAAAGAAAGGCACCTCTGAATATGATACTTGGTGGGATGAACACGAACCAGTTTGCACATTGGATCACAATGGAAGTTCGGGTAAAATGGAGCCTGACGGAATGTTAGAGATGTTCGAGTGCGCTTTTGATCTGCACGGCCGCATTTACGAAAGGTACGTTGGAGACGGGGATGTAAAAATAATGAATGCGTTGCAGAAAGCATTTCCAAATGTTGTAAAGGCCGAGTGAATCAATCACGTGGGAAAGCTAATCGGTTCGCAATTACGCGGTGTCATAAAAAAAAAACCAAAAAAAAAAAACAGACCAATTAGGAGGAGCTGGTCCTGGCAAACTTACGGAAAACATGATAACAGAACTGACGACTTATTACGAACTTGCGATTAGACGCAATGCTCACGCTGCTGAAGAATTGGCGAAGGAAATTTGGGCAACATACTCCCACAAAATATCAACCGATGAAAATCCGCAACATCAAAACTGTCCAGAGGGCCCGGAATCATGGTGCAAATGGAAACGCGCGGAAGTTGGGAATGAGCTGTCAAAGTTCCACCACGACAATCCTCCCTTGGATCCTAAAGTACAAACAGCTATTTGCCCAGTTTACATAAAACTGACAGATCCCGATTTGTTAAAAAAATGAGAGGGAGGTTTCACGCAAAATAACAACGAAAGTTTTAATGCTATTATCTGGCAAATGGCGCCAAAACACACATACAGTGGTAAGAAAATCATTGAAGTTGTTAATGAGAGGTTTTTACCCGTATTGCTAATAATGCAAGTCATGGGCATCAAAATTGGGTGGAAAAAACCCGTGGAAGGAATTGTTTATGGTCCAGGAATAGATGTCTAGCTGTTAGTATAAAAAATCCCGATAATTTCATGAAAAAAATCACTTTTATCTATTGTCTAATTTATCTCCATACTTTGCACGCGTTCTCGAAACGACTTTTTTGAGTGCGGTGTAAACGGTGCATGCGATTCTTATGAAAGTTCGCACACATATTTTTAACAAGCACACGCAAATTGTGAGTGAATTACTTTTTTATTTATTTATTTATTTTTTTAGTTATAACTAAACAATAGAGTAAAAAAGGGTCGAAAAATTTTTTTTTCAATAGTCCGCCATTTTGTTGTTTTTTATCAATTTTAAAATTTTTTTCACTCACATTGGGCTAAATGTATTTAACTTCAATAAACTTCTTGCATTTTTCGTATTTTTTCACCGGTGACGAAAATAACCCTTACACGAGCAGAACGAATGGCTAACTTTGAACACCTGGAGGGGAGGGGGGTTTCCGGTTCCGGAGTGACTCGACAAAATTTACAAACGTAGTCGAAAGATGAATAAAATGTTTAAAAAAAATGGTTGTTATATCTTTAATACTTTCTCTTAAAAAAAAATAATGAAAATAACCTATTTTTTGACCCGATAAACCGGAATGTCCCCTTAATTTGTTACTTATCGGTTTCCATTCTCGTAAATTAGACACTGTTTGATATCATACATTACGATCACTGCTTTAATTTAATCCAATTTGGGAAACTCTGTATCCCTCTTACGCGCTACCGATTGTGAAACAAGGGCCCGGATAATCGAGTACCAGCACAGACAAGTTCAACTTTAATTAGTTCTAGTGCATATACGTTACAACGTAGACAAGTTCCAATCTAGCCAATACATAACGTACAAAATTGTCAAAGTAGATAAATTCCAACAGACGTAAGTTCTTCTGTCAAGCTCCAACGCGGATAACTTCCAATGTCGATTAGTTTCAATGTGCACATGTTCCAAGATTGTCCAGTTTCAACCCAAACTAGGTTCAGCGTAAAGACAAGCTCCAATTCGGCTGACTTCCAACATAGATAAGTTCTAATGTAAATAAGTTTCAATATACCCAAGTTCCGGGGGTATGAGAGCGAACGTACAGGGCAAAGCCACTAATTACTTTCAACCCGGCGAAGGCCAGGACGAACCTTGTTCCTGTTCAATCCAAGTTGACGTGCAGTCCCCACGTGACACCCCTGGATAGCTACTTTGGCACCCGCCAAGTAGTGAACCAATGCATGCAGCGATATCCTAAGAAAGGTTGGCGCAAGGCTAATAACCTTGCCCCGAAAAACAAATTATTATGGGCACACTAACAAGCCTCGGATACCGACCGGATACACGACGACGACCACGGAAACAAAAGTGGCTAAACGATTTGAGAATTTTCTCATGGAACGTTCGCTCACTATACAGAGCTCGAGTTTCACAGCAGTTACCCTGACCGAATATAAGGCTGACATAACAGCATTAGAGGAATTAAGATGGACGGGCAGTGGTGTTATTCAAAAAAAGGAGTATGCCATTTATTACAGCTGTCATGCAAAACATCATGCGCTCGGGGTATGCTTTGTAGTCAGCCAAAAACTGAAGCCTGCCATTATCGGCGTTAATGCAATAGACGAAAGGCTATGCACTCTTCGCGTGCGAGGCAAGTTTAAAAACATAAACGTTCACGGACCTACAGAGGAGTCCCCTAACGACGAAAAAGAAGAATACTCGAGAACGTCGAACTTTTTTTTTTTTTTAATAGCCTTCTCTCGGGAGAGGCAAACCTATAGCGCCGAGTGGGCGCCCCGAGATGCCATCATATAACTCTTGCACTTCTTCTTGAACAGTTGCAGGTTGTAACGCTCCACAGCTTCCCCGCTCTGTAGAGGAACGAGTTCTGATGCAGGGATGTTCGCGCCGTCGGGAGATGAACCACAAACGGGTGCGAACCGTCGGATTGTCTTGTGGAGCGCATATAAGCCGAATTGCGTGTAACAATATCACGAATCTCCGAAGAACAGTACCCGTGATAATATCTGTAAAACATACAGAGGTCGGCTACGCACCTTAGATGTGATAGCGACTGTAGTCCCGACGTCAGCGCAAAGTCCCCGATCAGGCGGATCGCTCGTCTCTGTATGCTCTCAAGTAGGTCGAGGGTATGTTTAGGAGCAGAGCTCCAAACATGAGAGCAATATTCGACCGCGGGTCTAATTTGGGATTTATATAGGAGAAGAAGTTGGGACGAAGTAAAATATTTCTTGGCTCTAAAACGACAGCTCAGTTTTCCTGAGGCTGACCTGGCGATACTCGTCACGTGTTTATGCCACGACACATTCCCACAGACCGTGACGCCGAGCAATCTCAAACTTTTCCCAGCCTCGAGAGCTCGGCCATTCATCATCAGCTGTGGAACCGATGATCCACTTTTCTTTGTGAATGGTGTGTATTGTGTCTTCGTTGCATTGAAGTCGACGAGATTAGCCCTTCCCCGCTGCAAGACCCTATTTAGATCCTGATTCAGAGAGTCAATCTGTCTGCATCTCAGCTGATGCGACGCAGATGCACCATTTGGCCGAACACTCGAAAAGGAGGAAACAAGCGTACCATCATCCGCAAAACTGAACACTTTATTATCCGTTGCCTCCAACAAATTATTAATGTGAAGCAAGAACAAGGCTGGAGCCAAAATATAACCCTGGGGCACACCTGAATTAACAGGATACAGATCCGAACACTCGCCGTCCACAACAACCGGTATCGATCGATTCTCGAGGAAGCTCCTCATCCAGTCCCAAAGCTGTTGGGAAAGTCCATACGAACGAAGTTTGCTCAGCAATGCCCCGTGCCAGGCGCTTTCAAAAGCCTTGGAGGTATCCAATGCGACCACCCTTGATTCACCATGCCATTCAATCGCAGATATATCGGTTATAAGTGTCAAAAGGTCTCCCGTGGACCGTCTGCCACGGAATCCGTATTGACGATCATTCAGAAGTGCGTTGCACTCCAAATACTTAACTAACTCAGTATTGATGACTTTTTCCATTACCTTGGATAAAATAGACAGTAATGCTATCGGACGGTAATTTTGTGGGAGACACTTTTTTCCCGTCTTTGAGATTGGCTGAACTCGAGCGATTTTGCAGCAGGCAGGAAAGGTCCTCCGTGCATAAGATAAGGGAAAGAGTCTGCCAAGAACCGGCGATAGTTCTGGAGCACAGTTCTTAAGAACTATTGCTGGTATTCCGTCCGGGCCGGTTGCCTTCCTACAATCTAGTTCACGTAGAATGCGTTGAATAGTGCGCGGACGAAATCTCACATCCCGCATGGAAGATCGTACCGGCGAGATCACAGGTGGCTCCAAAAGGCCGGGATCGAGGTTTGAATTCGCGGAAAATAAATTCGCGAACGCATTAGCTTTGTTCTTTGAATTCGTGGCTAGCATCCCGCTGTCTGTCACCAACGGAGGGAATGAGGAGGATGCGAAGTTACCGCTGACAGCCTTTGCCATTGACCAGAGGGAGCGCGAACCAGTTGGGCACCGATGGAGCTTATTGATCACCCTGTCGTTGTAAGCTTTCTTCGCAGTATCAATCCTCTGGTTGCACGCGATTCAGATTCTAACAAAATTCGTTCTGTTAACATCGGTGGGATTGGAGCGCCATTGCTTAAAAGCTCTATTTTGTGCCGCTGTAATTTGCTCGCATTTTTTATCAAACCAAGGTGTATCAGACGAACTTCGTTTGATGGAATGTGGAATATACATCTCCATCCCCAGAAGAATAATCCCTAATACCGACTCCGCTCAAGCGTTAACATCGGAGTTTCCGAAGCACACCTCGGACCATGGAAAAGATGCGAAGAAATCCAACAAATCGTTCCATTTAGCAGCCCCATACTTCCATACATGGCGAAGCTGCCTAGGCCGGTTATTCGCTTTATATGCAAGTGCTTGCGCGACGGATACCAGGCAGTGATCTGAGTTTCCCAGTGGCGCAGAAACCTCTACGGTATAAATACTCGGTTCGGATGTCAAAAACAGATCCAGAGTGTTCGCATAATCGCCTCGGGTATCCGGCACTAGCGGTGTCTCCCCCACGAGTTGACTCAAGTTGTGGCTATCAGCAAACATCCCCACCAGGCTCCAAGCCTCGTCGGTTCTGTTAGAATGTAACAACCAGCCGGAATTGTGCACATTAAAATTGCCAAGGACAACAATTTCAGAAGCTAGGTGGTTGATCTGTATCCAGTCGACGGTATGTGAAAGATGTTCGAGAAATGTCGCCGGTCGATCGCCATTCGGGGAGCGGTAAAGACAACAAAGAAATTTAACGGAATTCCTCAGCACGACCCTCAACCATATGATGTCCATATTATTGGGTTCCAATGCCTCCACCCTCTGGCAAGCCAGATCGGACCGCGCGAAGACGCAGACTCCGCCCTTAAAACGGAATCTCGAATGTAAGTCGTATCCTGAGCAACGAAGATATGTCGAATCAGTTGACGAATCGACCTGGGTCTCAGTTAGAAGAAGGATATCAGATTTCGTTGTTTGGAAATATTGATGGACGGCGTTTACATTCGTATTGGTGTAAACGATGCCCCTGATGTTACAAAATGCCGTCACCAGTCGAGCGTGGGCAGAGCCTCGAAGGCAAACCCGAACCTCTTAAAGTTCCATTATTTATCATAATATCTGCATGATGATCCCCCTGACAAAAGAAACGTGCCTGGGAAAAAAATCTAGTCTGGGAGAAAAGTAGAGAGCGGTGTCCGCACGAGGCGTGGAAGTTTTACCGAATAATCTGCAGTGTGACACGGTACACACCACGCTGCACTTACTGCAAAGATAAGAAGGGCAATCTGATCACCGATCCTGAAGGCGTCCTAAAGCGATAGGAAGTGCACTTGAATGAATTGCTAAATCGTCAGCTCACAGAAGAATTTGAGGTTCCACCAATGCAAGATCAAAACCAAATACAGCCGCCAACAAGCATTGCGGAAACATGAAAAGCCAGAAGACAGCCCAAATCAAATAAAGCCCCCGGAGCTGATGGCATACCAGCTGAGCTGATCAAACAAGGAGGGACAGCGTCACATCACGCAATTCATGAGATCGTGGTGCACGCGTCGCGAAATAATATGCCCCATACATAAGAAGGGAGATATCACAGTGTGCAGCAACTATAGGGGTATAACATTGCTGAGTCCCACCTTTAAGATACTCTCCTCTATTCTACAAGATCGGAATGGCCCATACGCTAAAGTCATCATTGGTCAATATCAATGTGGCTTCATCCCAGGCAAATCAGCGATTGATCAGATATATTAGGCACGCGATGGGAAAATGTCAGGAATTTAAGATTCCATTATATTATCTATTTATACACTTTAAGGCCGCCTACGACAGCATAGTCGGGGTAGAACTATATAATGCCATGAGAGAATTCGCCATTCCAAATAAATTGATACGACTTTATAGGTTGACCATGACCAACGTGACTAGTCAAGTAAAAATAGGGGGATTGCTGTCCAAACCAATAAACATCTTTAATGGAGTCCGACAATACAGAACGATAATCATGCCGATTGTTCTATACGGATGCGAAACATGGGCTCTCAGAAAACAGGAAGAAAACAAATTCCCCGTGTTCGAGAATAAAGGTTTAAGGGGTATCTTTGGCGGTTAATATGACGAGGAGGCAGGACAATGGAGGAAACTCCACAGTCACGAACTGGAAGAGCTATACCGCAAACCCGTTATAGTGAGAGTAATCAAGTCGCGAAGATTAAGATGGGCCAGACATGCAGCGCGAATGGGCAAAGATAGGACCGTGCGTAGAATTCTTGACGGTAAACCAACGGGAAAGAGACAGTAGGACGGCCGCGACGGAGATGGGAGGAAAATGTTAGGTTTGACCTTGAGGAGATCGGATCGGCTGGTCAAGCGTGGTAGGAGAGTGCACAGGACAGGGAACGATGACGGAGTCGAGTCGGTGAGGTCATGAATTTCTGGGTTCCTACAGGCCAATAAGTAATAATAAAAAAAATAAAAATAAAAGTAATAATAGAGTCTGACAAGGGGGCGGTCTGGCCTGACTCCTCTTCAACCTGGCGTTGGAGAAAGCACTCCGTGACACTGGCGTTACAACTACACTGACTATTGTCACCAAGCCTCGTCAGATATTTGCCTACGCAGATGACATCGACATCGGTAGAACCGATTCGGCTGTACAGGACTACTTCACCCAGATAGAGCAGGCGGCACAAAAACTGGGACTGCACATTAATGAGGCGAAAACTAAGTACATGGTGGCAACTTCTGCGAAGAGAAGACCTAACGTTGGTCAAACTATCAGGGTAGCGGAGTACGAATTTCCAGTAAAGCAATCCTTTAACTACCTTGAGCCAATAGTATCAGCCGATAACGATATGGAAGAAGAAATACGCGGACGGCTGAACAATTCCAACAAAGTCTACTATGGTCTATCAAGGCTCTTTAAATCCCGAAATGTATCTAGAACAACCAAGCTACTATTGTACAAGACCCATGGTACATGGTCTTACCAGTACTCATGTGTGGATCCGAGATCTGGGTGCTCAATAAAACGCCCTCTGAACTCTTAGCCGCGTTCGAGAGGAAGGTCTTAAGAAGGAGTGTTGCCCCCATATGTGAGGGAGGACGATTCCGGAGACGCTACAACCATGGTTTGTATGCGATCTACCTTGAACCTAATGTTGTAAGAAAAATCAAGCTCGGGAGAGTCCGGTGGGCGGGACACCTAGCTCGAATGAGAGAAGACGAGCCTGCCCGGAAAGTCCTTTGTGGCAGGATGTATGGACGAAGACAGCGCGGCAGACCTTGTCTGCGTTGGAGAGATGGCGTAGACCAGGACACCCGGTGCCTGGGAGTGCTAAATTAGATGACATCGGCTCGAAATTAGGACCGGTGGAGAGATTTGTTAAATAAGGCTAAGACCGGATTCCGATTATACTCCCGATGATGATGATGATACCCAAGTTCCAAGATCATCGAATTCGAACGCGGACAGGCCCCAACTTGGTGGAGTTTTCCCCCAAGATCATCCAGGCTAAATTGAGTAAGGTCCAATGCACGCAACTTTGAACGTTGACACATTTCAAAGCCTTATGAATAGGGCGACTTGTTGTAAGAGGGGATTAAAGGCCGAGTGGGATGGGGTCCCAACGCCCTGTTGCCCGGTGGAATCCTACCCGATCAATCTATAGGTTCCGTGAAATGATCGGTAGAAATCCCTGGCCATCTTTCGGGGCTCGGCTGGTGGACCGGTTCGAAAAAAGATTGAATTAGATAGTAAGTTAGTCCCAAGGTGAGGTACCATCCCGTACATTCGGCGATATCGTCGGGAAAAATGTTCAACTATGTTTCGGATGTATAGCTGATGGCCCGGACCGACACGGAGATTAGCCATGATGGTACCTTCTGAGATAAAGAATTCCGGAAATAAAATAGTTTCCCATTCGGATCTGCGGGAAGGGACTATGTCAAGGCGAACATCAAGCAAATATTTTGATAAATAACCAAACTTTAAAAAGTTCATCATCGCGTTATCGGGTTCGTTCTCGAAACTCTGTCGACGTTCAGGGGCATCGGTTTCACCAATACGAATGTAAACACCGTCCACCAATGTTTGCAAACAGCGAAACCTGATATCCTTGCCCTAACTGAGACCCAGGTCGATTCATCAACTGAATGGACATATCTTCGTCGCTCATGATATGACTTGCAATCAGGATTCCGTTTTAAGCGTGGAGTCTGCGTCTTCACGCGGTCCAATCTGGCTTTCCAAAGGATGGAGGCGTTGGAACCCAATAACTTAAACCGCATGTGGTTGAAGGCCGTGCTGGGGAATTCTGTTAAATTTCTTTGTTGTCTTTACTGCTCCCTGAATGACGATCGACCAGCGATAGTTTTCGAACATCTTTTTAACGTGCCGTCGACTGGATACAGATCAACCAGCCGGTTTCTGAAATTGTCGTCCTTGGCGACTTTAATGTACACACCTCCGGTTGGTTGGTACATTCTAACGGAATCACATTGGCTGGGAAGCTGGCGGAAATGTTCGCTGTTAGCCGCAATTTGACTCAACTCGTGAAGGAACCTACCAATACCCGAGGTGAATATGCGAATACCCTAGATCTGTTTTTGACATCCGAGCCCACCATTTATACAGTGGAATTTGCTACGCCACTGGGAAACTCAGATTACTGCCTGGGATTGTTCGCGCAGCCACTGTCATTTCAAGATAAAGCTAATATGTTCGCGAATTTATTTTCCGCGAATTCTAACCACGATGCTGGTCTTTTGGAATCACCTGTGATCACGTCGGTATGGTCTTCGATACGGGATGTGATGTTCCGATCGCGTACTATTCACAGCATTCTACGTGGAGTCGACTGTAAGAAGGCCGGCCCGGACGGAATACCAGCAATAGACGCGAGGTCCGTAACACGGACTCTTCCGTTTATCTTATGCACGGAGGACATTTCATATCTACTGAAATGTGGCTCGAGTTTAGCCAATCCTCAAGACGGTGAAAAAGTGCCCCCCACAAAATTACTAGCCGTTAGCATTTGTTGTGGATTCGCCTTTAGCCATCCGCAATTAAATTACGTGTCGCACCACCTGAACTGAATCAGATATGTGGCATCACCGAAGCAATGTCAGCCATCAGCTGACATTTATGAATTCTGTTGGTTATCCTTTGACAACCAGCTTTTAAGTTTACTTTCTCTTCTTGATTGGCGCTTGTTATAAATAGTTGATCCAACGAGATCAACCGAATCGTTTAAGTAAAATAAATTCATGTTAGTTAATAGAAAAGCAAACTCGCTTCTATATCTTGAGGATTCGTTCTGGATTGGCTGAAGTTCACAATTCGGTATTGTTTTCCCTTTGTTTTAATTACTTTTTCAGTTGTTTTAGAAGCAACGGAATCAACGTTTATTGGGCACGCCAAGAGGACACTACAACAACAGGAGACACCATCGTGTTCCTGACGCATATATTCTGAGTTTGTTTGGCTTTGGCACACACATCCTTTTGGGCAGGAGACACCATCGTGTTCCTGACCGAGTGTATTCAACGCTTGTTGGATAAAATTATTGGTCCTTCGAGCCGGATCCAGTCTGTGGATCCAATTCACTGCTGCCAGCTCGCAGTATATCAAAAGGTCGCGGGACATATTCGAGTCCAGACGCTAAGACCCACGACCAGGAAAGTGAAAAGTGTAGTGAAATTGAACATACTCAACCAACCAGTTCGCGACATAACATCAGTGCAGACCGCCACCAGTTTAGAGCAACATGAACTGCCCACATGGGAGCCATAATACTGCCCAGTAACCAGCTGCCCCAACGCTACAATTACCGCTGCTCCGATTGCAGCCCCCGTCCAGCCTAAGGACCTGAAACCGCCAAATTAGTGGCGCATGAACCAGCTGCCCCAACGACAGTGACAACTACCGCTGCTCAGCCCAGCAGCCATCGTCCAGCCTAAGAACCTGCAGCCGCCAGCTTAGTGGCATCAACGATCTGGCCAGTGCATCTACCTACAAATGTTGCAGGTAAGAGAATTTTCAATTACCAACAAATTACCTCTGCCAAATTTGTGGCGCGACCAGACGCTGCCCCTAGCAGTTATTCACGACCAACCGTATCCAAATCACACGGAAATGTCGGCACTAATGTCAACGCCCAGAAAACAGAACATGTCAGCTTCATTGGCGGAAAACCTCATGGCGACCCAGTTCGCCTCCCAAGAACGGATGTCCTGTGCTTATCTAAATCTCGAAAAGAGAGGCCCGCCAACATTGGTCGAGCTGGAACTACACCAGCACAAGCTCCAGAGCGAATGGAAAGACATCATACGGAACCATGAGGACATAAAACGCCTGGCCACTCCAAAGATGACCCGTGGCCACCGCTACTTCGTGGACAGATTCATCAATCAGGCGAAGGAGATAGTTCTGAACGAGGTCACAAAGTTTATTGAGGCAAAGAACGCTCTCAATGTCGACCGTCCGACGGTATCCAAGACTGTGACGGACACCGTTAGTCAACCATCAAGTCGGTTGCCGCCAATGGCGCCACAACAACCTTGGTGGCCAGGAACTCCATCAATAC
The DNA here is from genome assembly GCA_963931805.1 of Microdon myrmicae. Lineage (NCBI taxonomy): Eukaryota > Metazoa > Arthropoda > Insecta > Diptera > Syrphidae > Microdon > Microdon myrmicae. Next base: position 54,138,972 of record OZ007496.1, read on the forward strand.
GTGGCCTTCGAACGCCAAGTGACCATCCATCCGGATTACCATCACGAATGATGCCACCGGCACACACAACTCATACGGACAATAAAGGTGTGACAACAGACACCAGAAATCCAGCCAAGGCAGGTGCTGCCGAAGTGAAAGAAGTGAAAACTGCGACAGCACCCACCGCTGACACTACATTACAAAGGAAGGCTGAGTTCATCACGAATGCACCACCAGCTGCCAGTGCACCAGCACCAACGAAGAAAGATAACAAGAAATCCGATGCACCACAAGAAGGAAAGAAGCCTGATTCAGAGAAACCCGCCGATCAAGGCAATGATATCAAATCAACCAGACTGCTCGAGGCTCAGCTTGCGCTCGACCCAGTCTTCTCAGTTAAGACAAACAGCGCCGACCAAGCCAATAACAGACTACCGAGGCTGCTCGAGGCCCAGTATGCGCTCGACCCAGTCTCCCAACTACTGTGGACCATGCCGATCAGCTTGACATTAGTGAGTTGCCCTCAGTGCAGTTGCCAGAAGTCGCGATCAACCAAGCGTTTAAGGAACCGCACACACTCCCAGTGAAGAAGCACCAGCAGGCACATCACCTGGCCGTTCCTCGTGGGTTGCGAACTTACAACTTCGACCCAGAGGAACTGGTCCACCTTGAACCAATGCATTTCATGAGGACGCCATCAACTGTCCCAGCAACAGTAGCCACACCCAATGTCACCAGTGACCATGACCAAATACAAAATCCTTTTAATAGTCAGTCTCATCAGCAATATCCATTGCAACAGCAACAACTACCGAAACATTCAGCAGGAACTGGCCGAGGAGCAAGCCAAACGCATTTGTCTTGTACCAACCAATCGGTGATGTCGATCGACCGAACCAATTGTAATTCGTGGTACAACTCGGATGGAAATCTTCTATCAACCGATGGTCTCGCAAGAACTTCCAATAATAAAAGCAACCAAACCGAGACACCGGGCGGCCAACCTCCAGCCAATGGCAATCATCAAGGACGACGGCTAACACATGTAGCCTCCCCAATGGGGATAGGAGATCGCAATGCCCCGCTTGTCGGGCGGCATCCCCTACCATTCAAGATTCAACCAGCATGCCTTTCAGTAACCAAGACGAGACGGTACTTTCCTCAGCCCAGTAGGCACTGGGTCCGCATTTGTCATCCCGCCAGGGCCCGCGAACGGTGCCGTGGAAGAAGCCACATCAAACTCAACGTTGCGGCCTCACATGCCAAAGGCCACATCCCATCGGTAAGTTTCGTTTCAGTACTTTCGACCACCAGCCATTACGTGGTCATTGGTCGTAGGTTGCGAATTGTCACTTGACAACCAGCTTTTAAGTTTACTTTCTCTTCTTGATTGGCGCTTGTTATAAATAGTTGATCCAACGAGATCAACCGAATCGTTTAAGTAAAATAAATTCATGTTAGTTAATAGAAAAGCAAACTCGCTTCTATATCTTGAGGATTCATTCTGGATTGGCTGGAGTTCACAATTCGGTATTGTTTTCCCTTTGTTTTAATTACTTTTTCAGTTGTTTTAGAAGCAACGGAATCAACGTTTATTGGGCACGCCAAGAGGACGCTACAACAACAGGAGACACCATCGTGTTCCTGACGCATATATTCAGAGTTTGTTTGGCTTTGGCACACACATCCTTTTGGCCAGGAGACACCATCGTGTTCCTGACCGAGTGTATTCAACGCTTGTTGGATACAGCATTACTATCTGTGTTGTCTAAGATGATGGAAAAAGTCATCAATGTTGAGTTAATTAAGTATTTTGTGTACAACGGACTTCTGAATGATCGTCAATACGTCTTCCGTTGCACGCGGTCCATGGGAGATCTTTTGACCCTTATAACCGATATATGGACATCTGCGATGGAGCGCATGGTGAGTCAAGGGCGGTCGCATTGGATATCTCCAAGGTTTTTGACCGCGTCTGGCACGGGGCATTGCTGAGCAAGCTTCGTTCATACCGACTTTCCCAAAAGCTTTGCGACTGGACGAAGAGGGTCTTCGAAAATCGATCGATCTGGATTGTTGTAGGTGGCAAATCTTCGTATCTATATCCTGTTAATTCCGGGGTGCTTCAAATTTCTATTTTGGCTCCAACCTTGTTTTTGATTCACATAAATGATTTTTTGGAGTCAACGGATAACAAAGTGTTCAGTTTTGTGAATGAACGCTTGTTTCCTCTTTTTCGAGTGATTGGCCGATTAGTGCATCAACTGGGCATCACTTGAGATGTAGCCAGATCGATTCTCTGAATGGAAATCTCGATAAGGTCCTGCAATGGGAAAAGCCCAATCTCGTCGACTTCAACGCAACGACGAAAACACAATATACAACATTCACAAAGAAAAGTGGATGCTCGGTCCGCAGCTTATGATGAATGGCCAGGCCCTCGAATCTGGGGAAAGCCTGAAATTGAACGGCGTCACGGTCTATGGGAATGTATCGTGGTATAAACACGTGACGAACATCGCCAGGTCGCCTCTAGAAAACTGAGTTATCTTTTTAGAGCCAAGAAATATTTTACTCCGTCCCAACTTTTTCTTCTGTATAAATTGCTACTTAGACCCGTGCTCGAATATTGCTCCCATGTTTGGAGCTCCACTTATAAGCATACCCTCAATTTACTTGAGAGCATACAGAGACGAGCGATCCGCCTGATCGGGGACACGGGACTGAGGTCGAGACTGCAGTCGCTGTCATATCGAAGACACGTAGCTGACCGCTGTCTGTTCTACAAATATTATCATGGGTACTGTTCTTCGGACATTCGTGGTATTATTCCGCGCAATTCAGTTTATATGCGATCCCCATGACAATCCAACGGATCACGCCAATTCGCGGTTCATCTCCTGACGGCGCGACCCTCTCTGCATCAGAACTCGTTCCATTACAGCAATGGTGTGCAACTCCCTCACGGCAAAGGTGTGTCAAAATGTTGCCTCTAAAATTTAGTAAAACGTTAAAATATTGTGTTGTGTGCGGGTTAACATCTACCAACACTTATGAAGAGTTGCCTAGAACATTTAATAATATTACGATGAAGAACAGAACGTCTTTTCAAAAACACAAGTCATTTCGAAACGACTGAGTACTCCATAAATCATCTGAAGTTGAACAACCCATCTCAAGACACGCGATCAAGCTGCTGGTTGGCATGCCGACGAACGTATAATGACACAGCGTCCGTAAACTCCGTCCCGCCCCGCGATGGGATATCTAAAAGAAAGTTCCGCGGGGATCAATGGGAATATGAGCCTGGCGGGAGGTGGTTTTAGTCGGTAAAAATCCAGCATGCCTCTGGATCGGTCCAGAGGTATCTTTGGAAGCTTTCCGCCTTCCTACCGAAACTAAAAAAAAGAAGAAAAAAAAAACATCGTCCGACTTCACTCACACTCAGAAGTTAGTGCGTTTGCGTAGAGCACTCCAGGGATGAGCTAGAGACGCTCTGAGAAGTGTCCTATTCACTGCCGAGGACCCCAGAGATATCATGAAGGAGTTGGAAACACAATTCGGAAATCCAGGATTCTTTGCTCTATATGGTTTATGTACCAATGTGGCGACAGATACTCACACAGTACACAAGCAAATAGTGAAGAACAACACAGAAAGAAAATCGAATAAGCAAAAGCATCAGCCGTATCCAAACAATAACATAGCAATTCAACATCAGCTAAGTGTATTTGAGTTTAGAAATCGAATTCATACACGCGACAGTGGCCTGGTGTGTTGAGCATTGGTTCAATCTTTTAGTAACTCTAACCGTCACAGCGTCGATTCGAATCACATGTTCTTCATTATCTTCGCAAACGATATAATTGGTGACCCCGACGTGATCTATGTTCAAACGGCACAAATCCTCCCATAGGTAAACAGGACTTTACTACTACAGTTCCGACTTTTGCACAGAGCCAAGAAGGGAAGCTTTCACTTCCGTGCGTACCATCAGCAGCAATTTTGTTTACACTAACGCGCGCACAAAAGGGGATTTTGAAGTACCCTTAAATGTCAGAGCACAGTGCGAGCGGATGAAGAGGAAGTGGACTTCAGTCGACATGTTTTTGAAACGTCAATTCGATTTTAACCATGAATCGCTTCACACCAAAACAACGCGCCGAAATAGTGACGCTGGACATTGAAAATAGTCGTCCAGTTGTGTTAACTCAACGTACATATCGTCGAAAATATTGCGGCCAATAAGCACTGTCTGACAACAATTTGTTGCGCACGGAACAGTGAGAGATCGTCTACGTGCCGTTCATCAACGCCCAATACGTTCCAATGAACTGGTTGAAGCGGAAAAAGAGATTGTTGCGAGAACCTATAAGTGTCGTATCATCACCGCGATCAGCATTTTGGCGGCAGTGGAAATGTGGCGTTTCTAACAGATACACGCACAATATGTAAGCAAATAGTGAAGAACACCGACACAAATTCGAGCCACATACCATTGCGATAACATAACAATTCCACATCAGTTGAGTGAACTTGAGTATAGCGATCGAATTCATACACGCGGCAGTGGCCTGTTGTGTTGAACATTGGTTAAATCTTTTAGTGATTCTAACCGTCATAGATTCGGTTCGGATCACGCTTTCTTCACTATCATCGCAAATGCTATAGAACCACTTGCGGAGCAGTTTGAAGGATGAGTTGCATTTCTTTCCGTATAAAGTGCAATTGACTCAAAGAATATTGCCAACAGATTGTCCACGTTGCTTGGAATTCGACCGAAAAGTAACTGTTTCGGTCAGGGTTTGCGCCAAAACCATCATTGGGCCATTTTTCTTCAGAAAAGGCGTCCATGGAAACAGTCCATGGGAATCGATATCGGTGGGTGTTGGCTCATTATGTCTGCCCACAAATGTGTGGAAAAAGGCTGACCGGTTAGTAGTTTCAACAAGACGGTGCCCCATGCCACACTGCAAAAGAAACAATCCAGTTCATGCGACGAAAATTCCCTGGACGTATGATGGCAAAAATTGGCGACATTGACTGGCCGCCCAGATCTCCAGATTTGACCCCTCCGGAGTTCCTTTTGTAGTGTTATTTGAAAAGCAAAGTGTACCCCAGCAAGCTTCAGACCATTGACGAGGCAAACATTCCCGGATCCGGTCTTGGCCTTATTCAACAAATCATTCCACCGGCCCCGATTTTGAGCCGTTGCCATCCAGTTTGGCACTCCCAGGCTCTGAGCGTCCTGGTCTACACCATCCCTCCACCGCAAACAAGGTCTGCCGCGCTGTCTCATTCCATAAATCCTGCCACAAAGGACTTTCCAGTCAGGCTCCTCCTAGCTCATTCGAGCTAGGTGCCCCGCCCACCGGAGTCTGCCGAGCTTGATTTTTCTTACAACATTAGCTTCAAGGTAGATTGCGTCCAACTCGTGGTTGTAGCGTCTCCGGAATCGTCCTTCCTCACATACGGGGCCAATAATTCACCTTAAGACCTTCCTCTCGAACGCGGCTAAGCGTTCAGAGTGCCTTTTATTGAGCATCCACCTCTCGGATCCATACATGAGTACTGGTAAGACCATGGGCTTGTACAGTAGTAGCTTGGATGTTCTGGATAAATTTCGGGATTTAGGGAGCCTTGAGAGACCATAGTTGGGGGATGGGTGCAAACATACAGGGCAAAGTCTCTGATTGCCTACAACCCGGCGGAGGCCAGGACGATCCTTGTCCCTGTTCAATCCAAGTTGACATGCAGTCTCCACGTGACACCCCTGGATAGCTACATTGACACTCGCCAAGTAGTGAACCAATACATGCAGCGACGTCCTGAGAAAGGTTGGCGCAAGGTTAATAACGAGGCCCGTAAAAATGAATTATTATGGCAAATTTAACAAGGACCTACAGAGGAGACCCCTGACGACGAAAAAGAAGAATTCGAGTACGTCGAACGGGCCCTCAATGCCTTCCCAAGATACGATGTGAAAATCCTTCTGGGTGATTTGAATGCCAAAATAGGTAGGGAGCCGGTTTTCAGGCACTACGCAGGTTCCCATAGTTGGCATGAGAACACTAACGACAATGGACTAAGAGTCATCGAACTGGCAGCATCGAAAAACTTGGTCGTTGCAAGTACCGGGTTTCCGCGTAAAGATATCCACAAAGCTACCTGGGTATCACCCGATGGAGCCACTCGCAACCAAATTGACCACGTGTTGATAGATCGCCACCATATAGCGTTTGAAATAATAGTGAAGAAAATCGT